>JAHHUM010002535.1:35630-49954 GCA_036173005.1 Crenichthys baileyi
GAACCCCCTTTAAGTCCTCTTACATTCAGAGAGCCTGATTCGCACTCATGACTGGCCCCTTCATGGCACTTAAGAAGATGAGGGGGGAGACTGAAAACACTGATAGTAGGTGTAAAAAACCAACACAGGAGCAGATAATCATACATCTCATGATAAACTAGGAATGCTGCTTGGAGACAGACCTTTCAGAGACAGGTCTGAAGATTTTCAGGGGTCCTTATAGAACCTTTAAGAAATATTAGTGGAATTTATTTGACATATCTCAGTCTGAGAATATACAGAGAGCGAACATAATGTGTACATAAATCATAACCTTCAATTGTATTTGCGGTGAAAAAATGCTTGTCACCTTACATATTTCTTCTGTTTTTGTTTGTGGACACACCCAAATGTTTCAGATCAAAAAAAAAAAAAAACAGACAGAGATTAAAGCTGCAAGCAACATTGAAGGCCCTCGCAGCTCAGCGCAACTCGGCTTGTGCAGCGATCGTGGGAGCCTGGCATCGCCATCTGCACGCCACTGACAGGGCTGCTGCTCGATTCCACACGTCGTCACTAGCTGGCACTAAGCGAACTGTCATAAGCTCTTTGGTTATGCCAAGTTCTGTTGTGGCAAGAAGCATTAAAATTTGGGGAAAATGTGACGTTCCAGATGGAAGCTGCACTCACTTGTTTGTTAGTGGGTGGGGCTAAAATGATGTCATCCATTGACTGTGCCAACATCTTCAGCATTGATCCATGGTGATGTATACTCCATTTAAATTGGATTCGATGATGTATGAGGGAGACAGAGCACTTGAAATGTCCTAGTGGGCGCTGTTGATCCAAATTCCAATGTAATCCAATAGAGCTGTTTGGGGGCTGACAAAGATCAACCATATTTATTTTAGAGTGAATCGAACCTTCCATATGGAAGCTGCACTCTCTTGTTTATTATTGGGTGGGGGTAAAGTGATGTCATCATTTGACTGTGTCAGCATGTTCAGCATTGACCCATGATCATGTATACTACATTTGAAGTGGATCTGATGACGTATGAGGGAGATATAGCACTTAAAATGTACTAGGGGGTGCTGTTGATCCAAATTCCAATGTAATCCAATAGAGCTGTTTGGGGGCTGACAAAGATCAACCATTTTTATTTTGGAGTGATTTGGACCTTGCATGTGTAATTTAGAACCAAATGTATGGCCGTGGTGTGACATCAGAATTAGCCACGCCGTCACAGCCACACCCTCCAGCAAAAGCAGTCAGTACTGGAGACTGTCATAGACAGTCATGTTATCTGTTACTTGGGACAGTTTCACATTGATTAGGTGAAGGACACCAACTATGGACCATCAAAAAGAAAACATAACACTTCCTGTTCTCAGGGGGCGGGGCTTTGATTATGTCAGCATCTGATCAGTGAATATTGTTCAGGGCCAGAGGCAGATGATTCTCAGAAGGTTTCAGGTCTCTGTGACTTTCCTTGTAGGAGCTATATCAATTTTGTCTTTTATGGCGAGAAGTCATACTTTGAGGCTTGGCCTTGTGATTTTCAAGTCAAAGTAACAGGTCAAAGTACCTCAAAATGCTAATCCAGTATCCAACATCTGACAGTGGTGGTCAGTGGATTACTGGAGGTCCAGGAGGACTGAACATGCTCTTCTCTATGTATGACCCATTATTTCTCGAAAACTCTACAGTAAAATTAAGAAATATTTTTTCTGGTTATTGTATAGATGACCCTTTAATATAATCTGAAGAGAGTATGTTGTCAACTCCCATGGATTTGGAGAAATAAATTGCTGAAAGTGGAAGAAAAGCATATACTGGATGAGCATTAGTAGGTACTTTGAGCCGTTATTTCTCCAAAACTCTACAGTAAAATTATTAAATATTTTTTTTACATAAAACATGTATGTGAAAGTTGTAAAAATGTCATTAATATAAATCTTCTGAAGGTTACTTTTCTGTATTCCCCTTATATTTTTTCAACCATTGCCAGGATCTGGTCCTTTCTGCTCCATTACCGTAATGCACCTTGTATGCGCGAAGCTAATCTTTTAGAGAGAGCTGGCGTCGGCTGGCGTGACCGCGTATTTCTGACTGTTAGCACACTTGACCGCAGTTACCTGCTGAGTGGGCCACACCCCGGTCTCAGTATAAATGGTGAGACCAGACAAACGGTTCCCAAAGAAGACGTTTTTTCTTCAGCCTTTAGGAACCAGTAAACCCCAGACCTTAAAGGGCTGTGTCTTTTCTCATAGAATCTAGGGTTATGTAACCCCAGATTCGTAAGAGAGAAGCGTAAAGGCTTCGAGTCCGTAAATACGCCAGTCGTCCCTGACGCAAATGAAACAGGGAGGATAAATCAGGGTGGAGGTGAACAGTGACAAACCATGACAAGAAGTTTCGTTCAAAATATTCACAGAAATACCCATCCATACTCTTTTTTTACAGCGTTAACAAAAACTATAGATATTGTTGCTCAGTCTGTGAAAGAAAACCCAGCAAGATGTATATCATTTATCTGGTCTTGCCCATCCTTAACTCAATTCTGGAAAATAAATTGACTTTGAGTTCTCAACATATGAGCCGAATCCTTTTATTTTTGCTTTGGAACATGTATTGTTTGGATTCCACTGACTTTTCAATAGCCAAAAAACCACCCAATTCTCTATTATCACCTATTAAGATATTAGTTAAAATGGCATATTCATAAATGTCGTTATACCAACCAAAAACCACTTCTTTTCATTTCTGAAAATGAGTTAAAATAATACATTGAAACTATCAGAAATTCCTCCAATGTTAAAGCGATTACAACTTGCACCTTATGTACCATTTTCAATATATTTGTGTAATATGCGACTATAAAACATTGTCTCCATCTGTAACCCCTTGACCCTGTAACCCCTGTTATTATGTATAATGTACTCCTGTATTGTTTTGCATTATATACTTCAATAAAGTCGAAAAAAAACAAACAAAAAAAAAACCATTGCCTTTCAGGAGAAGAAGAAGAGCAGGGAACGTGACGTGGATTCAAAGTGTTGAAGAAAACGAGGAATAAATAAGAAGGTAAGTAAAGGAAAAGTTGGTTGTTGATTCCAACACTTTTTTTTTTTTTTTACCGGTGACATTTATTTTATTTATATTTTTCAAGGGTGTCCTCTAAGGATGCTTATTTTTCTTTTTCTATGTGTTTTCTAAGTGTTTTAAATTTCTGACTGTATCCTATGTTGCATTCTGAGCCGGATGTCTCAACAAAATTTTATTATGGTCTCATAATGACAGTAAAGATTCTTGAATAATTATTGATTGCTTTATTAGCAATCGGCTGGCTGTGGATATGTTAAATGAATTAGCCTGAGACGATTTCTAGATGTCAGAATCTCAACACTAACAGTATGTCTCTGAGAGGAGGTTTCCTCTAAACTCTGGATGCTGATTATAATAACCGTTTTATTGACATTGTTTGATACAGTTGAGGACAGCATTGAAGAGTTCATTTGTGTGAGATGTCAGAGAAAGTGAGTTCACACCAATCTTAACATCTGTAAGAATCTGATTTGTTTTTGGATAAATGCTCACTCCCCCCCGGTAAAAAAAGTGTTGCCAATCAACAAACAGCTTTTCCTTTCCTTACCTCTTATTTATTCCTCGTTTTATTTCAACGCTTTAATACCGTCACGTTCGCTGCTCTTTTTCTTCTCCTATAAGCAAATGTCCTGTGCTGGATGCGACCGGATATGAGGTTGAAAATCGGCCAATCAGATCAAATCAAGAAAGAGTTTCTGCCCCCAACTGACAAACTTACGCCCACTCAACAGAGCGAGAATCGTGAGAGCGAACAAAGAACGTAATTTTTTCTGCGAGAGCGAACAGATGGGTGCAGGGGGCATGTTTTACTGCTCGCCGTGCTGCGTTCAAAGGTTCTCGAATAAAGGTGCACACCCGCGATCAGAGCTATGCGCTCTCTCGATTAAAAGATGCGCTGTTGTGATTGCTTAATACGCTCCTCTGATTTTTTGGCAAGAATGTGACGCCATAAAATTAGAGGCAAACGTATGGACGTGGCGTGACATCAGAATTCGCCACGCTGCCACAGCCTCACCCTCCAGCCAAACCAGTCAGTAACGGAGACTGTCTTAGACCATCATGTTATCTGTCATTGAAGACAGTTTTAGATTGATTAGGTGAAGGACACCAAATATGGACCAACAAAAGGAAAACATGACACTTCCTATTCTCAGGGGGCGGGGATTTGATTATGTCAGCATCTGATCAGTGAATATTGTTCAGGGCCAGAGGCAGATCAATCTTAGGTTTCAGGTCTCCGTGACTTTCCTTGTAGGAGCTATATCAATTTTGTCTTTTATGGCGAGAAGTCATATTTTGAGGCTTGGCCACGCCCACACACTTTCATGTATCAAAAAGCTTTTGATAACTTTTGATCCCCATTGCCTTAAGAGTATACTGAGTGATTTTCAAGTCTCTAAGTCAAAAGCTGTAGAAAAGGCAAAACTGGGGTCAAAATGGCAACTTCAATCCAAAATGGCCGACTTCCTGTGGGATTTGGACCATTGCTCCATGAGACTTTATTGTAGGTCCTGAGAAAAGGACTTACACCATGCCCCGAAAAAGCACAATGCCCCGAGCTAAAGAAATTCAAGAACAGATGGGAAACAAAGTCATTGACGTCTATCAGTCTGGGGAGGGTTACAAACAGTCCAGCAAACCACAGTGAAAGCCATTATCCACGAATGGGAAAAAAAGAGGTAGTAGAGTATCTCTGTCAAAATAACCTTTTAATGAATACATTTTTGAACTGAACTGCCTTTCAACATGAACATAAAGCAATTAAATGGGTTTAAAAAGACAAAAATGGAATTGTGAAGGTAAAGATAGTGAAGCAGATGCCTTGTGTAGTGCTGAGCCCAGAGCACTACAAGGTTTCTTATTCGTTTTTCAGAAAATAACTGCCAGACCTGATTCATTGAAGGTCAGAAAATTTTTCAGAATGAGCCATTAGTGAGACAGTCAGTCATTTTCTACCGCTTATTCCATAGTGGGTCGTGGGGAAGCTGGTGCCCATCTCCATCAGTCTATGGGCGAGAGGCGGGGTACATCCTGGACATGTCGCCAGTCCATCACAGGGCAACACACAAACAGCCATGCACACACGCATTCATACACCTAAGGGCAATTTAGAGTGACCAATTAACCTAACAGGCATGTCTTTGGACTGTGGGAGGAAGCCAGAGTACCCGGTGAGAACCCACGCATGAGAACATGCAAACTCCATGCAGAAAGATGGGAATTGAACCCAGGACCTTCTTGCTGCAAGGCAACAGTGCTACCAACTGCGCCACCGTGCAGCCCATTAGTGAGACTTTTTTCTATAATTGTGCAAATGCAGATATCTGGAAAAATATTTTAAAACGCCTTTTTGCTTTGTTAACAGTCCATCTCTTCCCCAGTGGAAGAGCCAGTAATGAGTTTTCACCAATATGTCCAAGATTTCAAACATCACTGTTGCCTTTGAGAATGGAACAATACAGCATTTGCTTGGAAGCTCTTGACAAGTAAGTATCCCCAGAAAGGGATTTGTTTTCAAACAGATTGACCTATTTTGCATGATAAATGAGTGGCTCATAAAAAAGGGAAAGTCATTTTGTTTTCATGGAACTTTGCTTGCTGCTTTCTGAAAAATATGAAGTTCTAAAAGACAAGCAGTTGTTATTTCTAACAGAACCAGGATCAGCAGAGGTAGCTGACTGCAGCAATAAACCATGCAAAAGGTTTCAAGCCAATCAAAATAATCTCCAAATAAAGTTGATTGCACAAAAAAATATCACCTAACAACCAGTAAGAATCCCGGTAAGAATCCCGGCTCTCACAGGCCTGTTAGTTCTTCTTTAAGAAGCCCTCCTGTTCTCCACTCATTACCTGTATTAACTGCACCCGTTTGAACTCATTATCTGTATAAAACACACCTGTCCACACAATCAAACAAACTCCAACCTCTCTACAATGGCCAAGACCAGAGAGCTGTGTAAGGACATCAGGAATAAAATAGTAGACCTGCACCAGGCTGAGATGGGCGACAGGAAAATATCGGATATATATAATATAGGACCTAGTCAATGACCTGAAGAGAGCTGGGACCACAGTCTCAAAGAAGACCATTAGTAACTACTACGCCGCAATGGATTCAAGTCCTACAGTGCACCCAAGGTCCCCCTGTTCAAGCCAGCGCATGTCCAGGCCCGTCTGAAGTTTGCCAATGACCATGATTCAGAGGAGGAATGAGAGAAAGTCATGTGGTCTAATGAGGCAAAAACAGAACATTCTGGTCTAAACTACACTTGTCGTGTTTGGAGGAAGAAAGCAAGGGGGGGAATGAGTACAACCCCATGACCCCATGAACACAATCTCTACCATGAAGCATGGAGGTGGAAAACATCATACTCTGCTGCGGGGTGTGCAACTCTCATCAAGAACTACAGGAAACGTCTGATATCTGTAATTGCAAACAAAGGTTTCTGTACCAAATATTAAGTTTTGTTTTTCTGATGTATCAAATACTTATGTCAAGCAATTAAAGACTAATTCATTACTTAAAAGTCACAGGTGATTTTCTGGATTTTTGTTTTAGATTCAGTCACTCACAGTTGAAGAGTACCTATGATAAAAATTAAAGACTTCTACATGCTTTGCAAGTGGGAAAACCTGCAAAATCAGCAGTGTATCAGATACTTGTTCTCCCCGCTGTACATACAAATGACCTTATTCGCTCCACTGAAGGCAGTAAGCTTTTTCGGAACCAAAAAGGATGCCTAACTTAGCACTTACACAGTCTTATATATCAAAGCAGATAGTCAGATAGTTTAGTTGGGGCAGGGACTGGTTTAGGAGCAGTCTGGCCCGTACGTCATCTTTCTTTTCAGACATGCACTTTGCATACAGTTGAGTCTTCTAGAACAATTGAAGGAGCGTGCGTTTTGAACTTTCTAATTTGGTGGTCCTCTTCACAGATGCTCTCATTTTCTGCCTAGTAACAGTAGATTTTAGCTCACCAGTTTCACTGCACCTCGTGTCTCTGCAGACTTCCTGTTTCTGGGTTTCATTTCTGTGGAAATCATCTAATAATACTAGTAACCTTTTCATGAACTCTGAGCTTAGACCCCTTTCACAACTAGTCATGACCCGTGTATGATGCAGTTTGACATTTTCCTTGCACATAACCTTACAAGTGATAAAATGATACTAAATATTTCTAACAGTACCAAAACCAGTCTTAGCCTTTTTCCACCAAAAGGACTCTCATTCTTGTACCAGTTCGGTTCATGTGACTTCAGACTTTGGCGTTTCCATTAGTATTGTGAACCATGCATGACTCATTAACAGTGGGCCAGAACAATGGTATGTACAATATAATCATTTGCATATTTTCAGTATAAGCAAGTGTAATGGAAACCAGTAGTTATGCAATGTGTTGAGTGTGTTTTTGCAAACATATAATGTTTATACGGTACATTCTTAGTCTTCGCTGCCACACTTGTTGCTTCTATGGTCTGTAGCTTCGAACTGCCCACAGGTGAACTTACCGGTTCGAAATCACGCTTGGGAACCTGAACAGGCTCCAAACCGCATAGGTGGAATATAGGGATCTGAGGTTGCCTCACATGGCTTACTCTTACTAAATCAGTAACTGTTCATAAACTTTTAATAAAATGTTAATATAATTATATATATATATATATATATATAGTTATAAGAAAGACAAAAAAGTCACTCATGTTAAATGCAGTTAGCAAATGGGAAAAATGTTTAAATAAGTATCTTACCAACTATCCCCTTGTCTTTTTATGCCTTAAGAAAGATCTAACAAATGTGAACTGTACTGAGGTGAAAAACTGTGTGACATATTCACAAATTTATTTGAACTTGCAAGTGTTCAGCACAGAAATTACTTTTCGGTCGGGCCTAATACAAAATGGGTGGGCCAAATAATTATAATTGAAAGTACCTATATTTTTAAGTTCCACCTTTGCTTCAACAGATATGTGTCTATATATACCAGAAACCGACAGAAACAGCTTTGAACAAAGCATCCAGGCCAAATAAAACAGAGTAAATCTGTAACACAGGTATCGCTCATCAAGCAAAACTGTTGCAAAAATATATTGCACGTCTTTGTGAAGTCGTCCCTCGTACAGAAAAAGCTTTAACTCAAATAAAAAGGACAATCACACCTAAATACAGTTATCATTACCTTTTTCTTTTTTTTTTTTTAAAGGGTAATGCTGTTCAAATAACAACCAAAATAGTTCTTAAAGAAGACAGGAGAAAATGTGGGTTTGAATGGTGTATTTCTCACACTTTTAAAGTTAAAGGTCTCATTTTCTCAGACATAGCGTGAAAATACTATAGCACTGTGCTATTGCAGAAAAAAGGCTTTTTATACATCTTTATCTGGGGTGCCAGTAAATTTGACTTGTTTATTGCATAACTTGGCCTGTAATGATTTGTAACTCATAACAAAGATAAAGTTGATTATCAGATTTTGGATCGCATGCTTCCTATCAAGGATTAGTCAAACATGAAGTAAATTTTTCAATTCTGAAATACAATAACTACCACAAACATGCATCTTGGCCAAACAATCTCCTTTTCACAATATAATTAAACCAAAAAAGAAAGTCACATTAGAATTTCTCCACTGGCAAAACTAGCTTGTTCTTCTTTAACAATGGCAACAAGTCTGCTCTTAAAATTGAATTGGACACGGAAACTGTAAACAAAATCATATTAAACAAATGTACCAACAAGCAATATCAAAGATTTACATAAATTAGTATCTTTCACCGAGCAAGTAAAATGTTTCTCCCAAGATTTAAAGATATTTCTTACACGATTATCTACATGCATTCTCTGCAGCTACTTGATTTTCTTAAACATCCTCTGATATCCACTTGCTCTCTGCAGCATAACACTCTCCATCTGTTCCTCTCTACCACTCTCCATCTCCGACAGTATGGTATGTCTGCCTTGTCTGCTGTTTGTCTTCTCTGAAAATATCAATGCCATCTGCTGGAGATACCATCACAGAATGATGCATGTTACTGTAGCAAATGAGCTTTGGGCTTTGGCATGAGTGGACCCTGCAGGAGCTAAAGACTCGGATCCTGACATTGTTTTCTCACTGTGTTTCTCAAAGAGGTTATCTGCTCATTACTGTCAAACTGATACCATATGAGACATCATCCACTTCTTTAACACTACTGCGTATCTTTCTTGGAGCAGTTTTACACTCGAGTATATACCGTCGTGTTTAATAAATTAGATATGGGTTCAAATGAGGCTTGTTTCTCAGATTAAAATGATCTTTTGAGAATAACAACCTTTAAGCAGGTTTGTTTGTTCTCACGATTTTACAAAAACATTGAGAGTTAGTCTGTAGTGGAACTTTTATTTACTTTTCCTTATCATGTTTTTCATCATCATGTAAAGCAGTTTGAATTGTGTTGTTGCTGAAATGTGCCATCCAAATAAACTTGCCTTGCATTGCCTAGATAGATAGATAGATAGATAGATAGATAGATAGATAGATAGATAGATAGATAGATAGATAGATAGATAGATAGATAGATAGATAGATAGATAGATAGATAGATAGATAGATAGATAGATAGATAGATAGATAGATACGGTGCAAGTAGCAGGGATGCTAAAACCTATTGAGTTTGTTGGGAGGAGTGATTGGTTGCCATCGGGACCTGCAGCTTTCCAGACCTTGATGTTTCACAGCCTGTTCCTCACCTAAAGGGACAGGATGGTGGTGGGGGTCACCAAGCCCAGCAGGGGTGACCCTAGATCTTATCAATCAAAACAACCAATTGTGCAATATTTTTTTAACTTTTAATTTCAGGCTTGTTAAAGAAATTATAGTGAACCTTAGTTTTAGTTATAGAGTTGTTTACAAAACCTTTTATCTTTTCTCTTTATCCTTGTTAAACAAGTGTGACAAGTTTTTTCTTATTTCACAAACTAAATGGTTGAATGCTAAATTACGTGCTTACATTTCAGAAGCCAACGAGTAATTTCTTGATTAGGTCTTGTGTTCACTTTTGTTCTAGTTTTGGGCAGTGTAAAAAAAGTCAAAGCAGAACTTCATGCAGCAGTCATGTCAGAGAGATTTGATAAATATTTCTCTGTGGAATACAATAATTGCTGCTATTCAATTAGCTATCGGTTGAGTAATCGTACATGTCTGCATGTTCTATTTATTGTTAATATCTTAATTAACACATACATCAAATAGCTAAGAAGTTTGTCATTTCTTATCCCTTTGTGACAGGAGTATGGTAAAAATGCTCCTGTAAGAAGACGACGGTGAAAATGTGCTGAATTACACATCAGATAGAGCAGTTGTCTTGCAGGTTTGTCTGTAGCTCCTTCAAGTTTAAATGAATTAACTTTTTTTTAATTGGGCTACATTTTGCGCCTCTCGTTCCATCCGAGCTGATGCCTTCATTACCCTTGCTCGTAGCTCTGACACATTGACGAGCCTGACGTACTTCAGAAAAGCTGCTTTATCGGCCAGCTCAATTAAATGTAGATTTTAACAAAACGTTTTAATTAGTGCCGTTTTCTTTTTTACCTTGGAGCCTTTTGACAAAGCAATGGGAGAGATTGAGAGAGATAGGGGAGCTGATGATTTTCTCCTGCCCTTCGCTCCTTTTCCTCCTCGTCTCGCATGCACTTCGTTGAGTCATCATCATGTGACAGTGCCAGATTTTGATCAGTTCTCTGCACCTGCTGCTGGATTCCACACTGTTATAATGACAAACACTACACATAATCAACGTTGAAAGGTGGACATTGCCTTGTATAATCCAAAATAACAGTAACAGTACACAATCCTGTGGGACATGTAGGCCCAGGAAACTATTACTGTATTTGGATGAGAATTAACAAGTCCGCAGGCCTTATCAGCTGTATTTACCATTGCTCAAGCATTTTCAACTATTTATACAATTACTAACATAATGCCTAACTGATATGTTTTGAAATGATATATCTGAGTCCGGGTTGCCAGAAAAGATATTGGAATATCTTAACATCATTTAAATTTTTTTAAATTTGTTCCTTTAATAATGTTTTTTTGGGCGGTGACCGCCAGGTGTACCCGCCCCCTTGCACCCAAGATGCTGAATATAGGCACTAGCCATCTGCGACCCTACAAGGATAACCAAGTAAACGATGGATGGATGGATTGATGGATGGAGGGATTATCTTAAATAACTAATCACAGCCCTCCCTACTGCAGTGGAATTTTGAATGACAATTTCTATGAAGGGTTCAGGCATAGTTAAATGAGCTAAAACAAGTTTAAATCTGAAAAGCAATGGGACATTTAGTTCTAACCTGCAAAACTCAGTTTATGAGCTTCAAATTGAAAAACTTTAACTGGAATGCCACACAAAGACTGAATTTGGACATAGAAAGTTTGAAATTTCTCAGCGATCTTGGATTGAAAACCCTACATGTGAATACATTTTGCATAAGTGGCAGTAAAGGCTGCATTAATAATCTCTTTTGCACCTCTTTAAGATTGCATCTCATAAAAACATTAGCTCACACACAGGTATATTCATAAAACAGTTTGCTCAAGCTAATTGTTTGCCAAACAAGAGTTTACACATTTGTTTATTTTTTAAAGCACACAAAGAAATTTCTGTGCCTAAAACTGCAGTGCCAAGCAAATAAAAATCTCTTTAATGACCCAAACTGCGTATAGTTAAAATACAATATGATGCATATATTTAGAGATAAGATGTCCGCCCATAACATAATTTATATAATTATATATATAAATATATATAAATAATTATATATATAATAAAATAATTTGCCTCATTCTATGACCCGTCATCTTGTCAAAATTTGTTCAAACTTCTTTAAATAGCTATTAAGAATGATTTATTAAACGTAATGGAGGAACAAAGGAACCCAATGCACTGATGGCTTTACAAAGATATGCAAGGATTTTCACAGAAGGTATAACTCATCCTCTGTTACAGATACTGTTACAAATGATAACTTGTTAAACTACGTGTAAAATTCTGTTGCAGCTTATTATTTATTCCAGTGAGCAGATTTCAAATGACTGCAAATAAATCCTGTTGACCTCCACAGCACAACTGAGACACACCAGTTCTGTTGCACTGAGTGTAAACTAATAGCTCCTCAGGGGGTAGGAAGCACACAGCCAGCAACCCATAATGGGAGCCAATGATCCTTTTTTATTTATTAAGTGAAAATAACAGGCCTCAATTACAGTAAAGAAAGCACAACCTTTTATTTATTCCAGAAATATGTCACAAATTAGCAAAGCAGATGTTTGTGACATGAAAAGTATGAGTAATATTTGAAGTTTAAGAAGGACTTTTAATCTTGAGGATGCAAGTTTTTCTTTGTCGCTTCTGTGCTGGCCTTTTTTTAATCATATTTGATTGCAAAGTGATAGGTATCAGCAAATGCAAGCAAAAATGTTCAACCGGCAGAAAATTAATTCAGGACATATTAGTGAAAAATGTTTTGTATGTAAATGCATCAAATTCCACATAACCCATTAACTACTTGCCTTACTAGAAAGAGTTAGTTTTCTCACTGCAGCTGGAACAAGGTTGATCAAGGTGAAGCATTATCCCAGCTCCGAGTTCTAGCTTCAAATGGAACACAGCATAAATGTTGGTTAAGAGAAAAACATTTATGCTAAGAAATATCTTCCGACTATATTTAAGAGGAGCAAGAATCACAACATGACACATATAATGATGCATAATGTTCCTTAAATTAGAAGGTAGTGTTGTGTCCACAGTAGAACCATTTCATCATACAATGGAAGATAAAGCCAATGCTTTAGGATACCTGTCTTGGTTTGATAGTTGAATAGTGTTGATAGTGTTGTAAACAGATAACAAGATAGACTTAAGTTTAAGATTTTCACAAATGATTTTCTTTATTTTTTACTATTTGATTTTTAGCCGTTTTACTTTGAAGAGCAAAAAGTTGCTATATAATTATTGGAAGATGTTTTAAATCTACTATATTTTTATTTTTTGTGCTGGTGGTCTTTATTGTAAGTAAATAATCAAACCGGGCCGGGTTTGCCTTTGTATATGAGGGTGGCTGTTTCCTATGTCAGTTTTTTCATTTAGGCAAGTTTTTCTTCCAGCACATTAATTTTTTTTTTATTTAAGGCATTGGAATGATCAGGTTTACACTATTTGATTAGTTCAAAGTGAATTGGGACACTACGCATGCATGCCGAAACCCCAGGAGTTATAAGAAGAAGAAAAAACATTGAAAAAATACAATTTCTCATTTTTTGACAATGATGAGCAGGTCTTATCACACCAAGCTGCGAGTTCATTTCAATTTAACATCCAGCACAAAGAGGAGCCTCCCACAAACGAGGACCAGCTCTAATTCGAACCAAGAGCGGAGATGTAATTTAAAGGCTTAATTGGGAAGATGGCATCTTGTTAATTGAATTATTGGCGTAAAAAAGGAACTGTGAAGTTGGGACAATGACACAGTGACATTGATAGATGGAGTGGGAACAGGAACCATAGGGCCAAAGAAACTGACAGATAAACAGAAAGGAAAGACAGTGAGGCGAACACGAGTGGACACACAAGATGAGGAGAAGAGAAGAGAAGAGAAGAGAATGTGGACAAGAGAGCACTTCAATGAGAAAATGACTTTTCTGAGAGCAGAGGTAAGGCATGAAAGAAATGTGAAGTACAGGACTTAGAGAGACAAATGAGGAGGGATGCTTAGAGGAGAGGTAACTACTGGTATGAAACCGCTGTGAAAACTGGATGAGTCTTATACAGACACATGTAACTAAGGATAATCTATGAACATTGTGTATACAATTGATGTAAAGCGTTGCGCAGTTTAATTTTTTAAGTTTCTTCTCTTTAGTAAGCAAAGCATGAATATAGGGCAAATACAACAGTCTCATTTTTTTACCCTCTGTAAACATGGAGTATGCACCAGTCTTTTTCCTCACAAGAAAAAGAGGGAAAACTAATACTAAGTTAATACTAAAGCATTAAAAGTAATTGTTCAGTTTGGAGTTTTAGAGAGCTACAAAGATTTGTAGTCAATGCACTTGGGACAATACAATTATTAATCTTACTCAGTGCATATAAAGTATAGTATGTTTGATGGAGAATATTGAATTAAATGTGTCTGTGTTTAGTGGATGCCAAAAAAGTCTGTTGGGGAAAATTTAGCAACCTGCACCAATTTTTTTC
>JAHHUM010002536.1:0-48841 GCA_036173005.1 Crenichthys baileyi
TTTTTTTTTTTTTTTTTTTTTTTTGGGGGGGGGGTTTTGGGTTTTTTTTTTAAAAATTTGAAAATTTGGGGGGGTTTTTTTTAAAAATTTTTTTTTTTTTTTAAAAAATTTTTTTTTTTTTTTTTTTTTAAAAGGGGAAAAAAAAACCTTTTTTTTTTCCCCCCCTTTAAAAAAAAAAACCCTTTTTTAAAAAAATTTTTTTTTAAAAAAAAAAAGTTTTGGGAAATTTCCCCCAAAAAAAAAGGGAAATTTTTTTTTTTTTTTTTTTAAAAAAAAAAATTTTTTTTTTTAAAAAAAGGGGTTTTAAAAATTTTAAAAAAATTTCCCCCAAAAAAAAAAAAGGGTTTTTTTTTTTTTAAAAAAAATTTTTTTGGGTTTGGGGGTTTTAAAAAAAAAAAAAAATTTTTTCCCCTTTTGGGGGATTTTTTATTTTTTTAATTTTCCCGGGGGGTTTTTTTTTCCCTTTTTTTTTTTTTTTTTTTTTTGGTTTTTTTTTTTTAAAAAAATTTTTTTTCCCCCCCAAAAAAAAATTTTTTTTGGGGGGTTTTTTTTTTTTTTTTTTGGGGTTTTTTTCCCTTTTTTTTTTTTTGGGGTTTTTTTTTTTTTTCCCCCCTTGTTTTGGGGGGGGGGGGTTTTTTTTTGGGGGGGAAAGGGGGAACCCCCAAAATTTTTTTGGGCCCCGGGTTTTTTTTTTTTTGGGGGGTTTTTTTTGGGGCCCCCCGGGGTTGGGGGGTCCCCTTTTTTTTTTAAAAGGGGTTTTTGGGGGGGAACCCCGGGGGTTTTTAAAAAATTTTTTCCCCCCCCCCCAAAAAGGGGGGGTTTTTTTTCCCCCCCCCCCCTTTTTTTTTTTTTTTTTGGAAAGGGGTTTTTTTTTAAAAAAAAAAAAAAAAAAACTTAAAGAATGGAAAAGGGTTTTTTTTTTTTTTTTTAATTTTTTCCCCCCTTTTTTTTTTCCCCTTTTTTTTTTTTTTTTTTTTTTTTTCTTTTTCCCTTTTTTTTTTCCCTTTTTTTTTTTTTTTAAAAAATTAAAGGGAAATTTTTTTTTTTTAAAAAAAAAAAAATTTTTTGGGGGGGGTTTTTTTAAAAAAAAGGGGCCAAAAAAATTTTTGGGGGTTTTTTTTAAAAAACCAAAAAAGGGAAAAAAAACCCCTTAAAAAAAAAAAAAAAAAAAAATTTTTTTTTTTTTCCCCGGGAAAGGGGAAATTTTTTTGGGGGGCCCCCCCCTTTTTTTTTTAAAAAAAAAAAAAAAAAAAAAAAAAAAAAAAAAATTTTTTTTTTCCCCCCTTTTTTTAAAACCCTTTTTTTTTTTTTTAAAAAAAAAATTTTAAAAAAAAAAAAAATTAAAATTTTTATTTGGGGGAAAAAGGGGTTTTTTAAAAGGTAATTTTTTTAAAAAAATTTTTTTTTGTTTTAAAAAAAAAAAAAAAAAAAGTTAAAAAAAAAAACCCCCGGGGGGGGGCCCTTTAAAAAAATTTTTAAAAAAAAAAAAAAATTTTTTTAAAAAGGGGAAAAAAAAATTTTTTTTTTTAAAAAAAAAATTTCCCCCCCCAAAAAAAAGCAAAAAAAATTTTTTTTTTTTTTTTTGGGGTTTTAAAAAAAAAAAAAAAAGGGGGGAAAAAAAGGGGGGGTTTTTTTAAAAAAAAAATTTTTTTTTTGGGAAAAAAATTTTTTAAAGGGGGGGGGGGAAAAAAAGGGGGTTTTTTTTAAAAAAAAAAAAAAGGGCCCAAAAAAAAAAAAAAAACCCCCCCCAAAAAAGGTTTTTTAAAAGGAAAATTTAAAAAGGGGGTTTTTTTTTTTTTTTAAGGGGAAAAAAATTTTTTTTTTAAAAAAAAAATTCCCCCTTTTTTTAAAATTTTTTCCCCCCCCTTTTTTTTCCCCAAAAAAAATTTTTTTTTTTCCCCCCCCTTTTTTTTTTTGGTTTTTTTTTTAAAAAAATTTTTTTCCCCCGGGGGGTTTTCCTTTTTTTTCCCCCCCCTTTTTTTTTTTTTTGGGGAAAAAAGGGGGGGGGGTTTTCCCGGGGGAACCCCCCCCCCCGTAAAAATTTTTTTTGGGGGGAAAAAAGGGGGGGTTTAAAGGGGGGGGTTTTTTTGGGGGCCCCCCCTTTTTTTGGGGGGGGGGGGGCCCCCCAAAATTTAAAAATTTTTTTCCCCTTTCCCCCCAATTTTAAAAAAAAATTTTTTTTTTTTTTTCCCCCCAAAAAAAAAAAAAACCCCCTTTTTTCCTGGGGGGAAAAAAAAAAATTTTTTAAAAAAAAAGGGGGGAAAAAAAAAAAAAAAACCCCCCTTTTTTTTTTTTCCCCCCCCCCTTTTTTTAAAAAAAACCCCCCAAAAAAAAAAAGCCCAAAGGGGGGGGGTTTTTTTTTTAAAAAAAAAAAAAAACCCTTTTTTAAAAAACCCAAAATTTTTTCCCCCGGGGGGGGGTTTTTAAAAAAAATCCTTAAAAAAAATTTTTTTTTTCCCCCCAAAAAAAAAAAAAAAAACCCCCTTTTTTTTTTTGGGGTTTTTTCCCCCCCCAAAAAATTTTTTTTTTGGGGGGGGGCCCCCAAAAAAAAATTTTTTTTTAAAAAAAAAGGGGAAAAATTTTTTCCCCCCCCCCCCCCCCCCCTTTTTTTTTTGGGGGGGGGGGGGAAAAAAAAAGGGGGGGGGGTTTTTTCCCCCCCCCCCCCCCAAAAAAAAAAAAAAAAAAATTTTTTTCCCCCAAAATTTTTTTCCCCCCCTTAAAAAAAAAAATTTTTGGGGGAAAAGGGGGTTTTTTTTGGGGGGGGGGAAAAAAAAAAAATTTTTTTTTTTAAAAAATTTTTTAAAAAAAAATTTTTTTTTGGGCCTTTTTTTTTTTGGGGGTTTTTTTTTTTTAAAAAAGGGGGGGGGGGAAAAAAAAACCCCCCCCAAAAAAAAACCCTTTTTTCCAAAAAAAGGGGAAAAAAAAAAAAAAAAAAAAGGGGGGGGTTTTTTCAAAAAAAAAATTTTGGGGGTTTTTTTTTTGGAAAGGGTTTTAAAAAAATTTCCAAAAATTTTTTTTTTTTTTTAAAAATTTTTTTTTTTTTTGAAAAAAAAACCCCCCGGGGGGGGGGGGTTTGGGGTTTTTTTTTTGGGAAAAAAAATTTAAATTTTTTAAAAAAAAAAAAAAAAATTTTTTTTTTTTTTTTTTAAAAGGAGAGGGAAAAAGAAGGGAAATCTCTCTGCATAATTTGCCAAACAACATACTGCCCCATAAACCATAACTGTAACTTTTAGCTCGTAAAGATTCATGCTCCCTGAGCAAATGCAGTCAGTTGGAAAAACCCAATGCTCAGTCCATTTCAGCTGGTTTTGCAAACTTGTAAAAAAAAATATATAATCTTTGACTTTTTCATGCAAATTTTCTTTAAGCAGATATAAAATGCTTTTCATTTGTGCAGCTGTTGAATTTATTCCAGGTGTTGTATCTTGATTTATTTATTAATTTCTTGCAGGACTGTCTGTTTTGAAGCACACACTGACACCCAGGGTGAAGGCATCTCACCTAGCTGTGGACATCATGAAGGACAGTCTGGATGCTGTGTATGACGTCACGGTTGCTTATGAAGGAACGCTGGATGACTCCGGTCACAGGAAGTCCGCGCCGTCGATGGCAGGTACCTCTGAAGCACCAACACCTAACCAAAAAAATTATGCAGTTTTGAAAAGTGTAGAAAAGGTGCAGCTTCCATTTATCAGTTATCTGGTCTGAATAAGAATAAGGGGACAAAGGAAACTGAATATAGATTTTTTTATTTGTTTGCGGTCTTAGTTATTCTATTTTGCAAGAAAAAGATCAAAATTTATAAAGCAAAAATTGACTAATATTTAAAAAAAATATATCAATCTGTCACATTTCGCATTGTGTTTTAAATAGTTTCCATCAGTAATTGTTCTTGGACTGGTTATGGCTTAGATGCCAAACAACACACGTTTAACAGTAGCAGATTTTTATTAACCATACTTTGAATAATATACATTTAGCGAAGGATAAACTTGATTTAAGTTTAACATTTTTAAGTCCAAACGCTTCTAAAGCAGTGAAATTAAAACACTGATGAATCTGAAGCGAACATGCAGATAAAACCAGCTGTTTACCCAGAATATTATCTAATCTGCAGGAAGAAACTTCTTGCAAGTTCTGGAGAAGTGAGATTTTGAAATGAAAATGTGTAGCAACCCTGAACTTTTCTTTCTTTCATAGAATTTGTTTTGACTCAAAATGTGTCCTAAAATACATAAAAAAGATGTAAAATCCACCCTTACAAACATCCTGGAGCTTAAGGTGAAGATATTAAATAATTTTACTACAGAGATTTTTTTTACTTTATACTTTATACTTTATTTGCATTTTTGTTTGTGGTCAGACAAAACTGGATTCTGATTTTATTGTTGTGTCGCCTAACAAAAAATGTTTTCCGCAGGTTTCTTCATCGGTTTGGTATTAGTTTTGAGTCCAGCAGAAAATGAAGTAATTACAAGATGCGTTAAAGCATATATCTCTAATCATTATCTGATTTTTCTAAAGCTCAAAAAAAAGTGCATCAAAAATCATGTTTGTGGTTGTTGCGTTTATGGATTTAAACATTGCTAATGATCGAAGGGAACTGGCATATTTTGACCTCTGACCACTTAAGCCTGTAACGGATAATTTTATGTCAACATGAGAATAAACTTTGCTCAGTTTGTACAGTGACTTATAAATGTGTAACATTCTCCAATAAGTCAGTTCATTTTTTACATATCAACATTTACTCAAAACGTTTAGGTAAAAACATTATGCAAAATAACAACATATTTAGAAATAAAGTCTAGATGAAAATAGAGCTGTCTGATTTTTAAACTTAAGCTTTATTTTAATGGCCTCTTGTATTTAAATTCCACTTTTATCCGCTATGATTGCTCTTTGAAAGCTTAAATAAAAATAAGGTTACAGGTAGGCAGCTCAGTGCAACTCTGCACAAACATCTTTGTGAGCAGCTTTCCTGGTAATTAATCACACAGCAAACATCACCTTTTAACAACCAGGCCTTCCTGTAAACTGCGTGACTCTCCTGTTTTCGGACTCTGATTATTGTTGTTGGTTCCTTGTTCTTTGACAAACACTGTTGGAAATTTAGAATAAAAAAACAACAACAGGAGAAAAACATCCAGTTACAGTCAGGAATAAACGTGGATGTTTCTCGCAAACAGGGCAGAGAATGGAAAAGCATTCCTCTCATTCATCACGCACTTCCTGGCCTCATGCAGTGAAGGTGACTGTAGTGGCTTCACAGGGAGGTGGAAGTGACCCGCGCCTGCTTCCACGCCCCCACCCCTGCTGCTTAAATTTATTGTGACGGCTCAGGTTAGAAATCGGGCTTTGGGATCTCCAATAATCATTTCTACAGTGGTTAAGATTTAACTTTTACTGCAGAGCATCAAAAATTGTTAAACTTTAAAATAGATGTTTTCTTATTGGTTTCCTTTGCATCTAAACAATCAGTTTCTTTCAAAAAAAAATAAAATGAAAATAAAATGCAAAATGGAGTCCATGTTTTTCCATAATTACAGCATTTTAAGGATTAAAATTTGAGCTTTTATTTATGTAAATCTTTTTTTTCATCACTTTTTCTGATTTGAAACCGATTTATATAAAACAGCCGAAGACATTCGATGTGTGAGGTTTTCTCTGAATGAATGCAGGTGTTTTTCTTGCTGTATTTTACTACATTTCCCTTATTTTATACAAAGCACATGCTTCGTGGTGCTTGCTCAGATTATCTTGCTCACTCTGGCGATTAACACAATAGATCTATTGATTTTATGCCTTCTCTTGACGTCCGCTTGATTAAATGCTTGCAAAAGGAAATTGTCCACATGTGACACTTGAGCTGCCGTGCATTTATGGTTCAAAGCCTTGACTTTATCTTCCCCTCAGCTTTTATTACTTTAACTTATTACAGTTGTAAAAATTTTATGTTGAATTGAATGAAAATCTCAGAAGCTCATCATAGATGTTTACTGCAGCTTTTACTACAGCACGCTTCAGTTATTGGCTTCCTTTGTAAGAAAATAAAAAAAACCTTGAAATAAAATGACCTGTTATTATAGTAGCGTTAATTCACACTGACAAATCTGAGAAAAATCCAGCCTGTAATTAGATTTATTCATCTATCCTCAGTTGTCTTCTGCTTATCCGAGATCAAACATCACCTAATCTTGCCTGTATCTACAGTCAAAGCAATAAATAACTGGTTAAAACAACTGGAACTATGACAAACAAGGTTGGACAAGGGCTTAAGTCTATTTTACTGCCATGGTCAGTAAGCGCAGTGGTGAGGAACGTCAAAAGAAAGCTCACTTAGAGAACTTCTGCAGAGCGTGGCATCTTGGGGTCTCCAATGTTTTGATATATTTCCCTATAGGTTGAGCCTTAATAATCCTTCAAAAAAACTTTAATCTTCCCTTTCTGGCGATTAAATAACATCGTTAGCCTCATAGCATAATTGCCTAAGGCTTACATGAGTTGGGTAATTATGCTATGAGGCTAACAATATAGTAACATTTGGTTATTATAGGGGAAGAAATAATCTGTTTCTTTTTTCAGTGGGTTAAAATACATATCGCTGAAACATGAATAGCTTTTATTATGCTTTTTATTATGTATTATGTTGCAATGCAGTACTTCTAACATAAGTGATTTTTTTTTTTTGGTTTATTAAAGGTTGTAAAGATTATTTAGATCATGTTTGGCACTTCAGAGTAAAGGTTGGACTTCCTTCCTCTGTTCCATGTGGTTGTTTTTTAAATGAGTTTTAAACAGTTGTTTTACAAACAGCCTTCAGTGCCAGCTCTACTTTCTCCTGCATTTTCTCGGTGTTGCGTATTTCAAGTTAAACTGCTCGTCGCTCCATATCTCACTGCATTATGGGTAATCATTAAGCTGGTCTGTGTTGTGTCTGAAGGCCAGTGTGAATTTTAGCAGCTACTGATATAGATACTCTGAAGCAGTGCTTCGCTGCCGTCTTCGATCACGTTTCCTCTTTTGGCCTTCGGTGGCAGATTTCCTGATAATACTGCATGTTGTGGAAACAGGAACCTGAAGGTCTCGGGGGGGGGGGGGGGGGGGGGGATACACGTGTAGCCTTGAGCCTTAGCACTTGGTTGTGTTTTTACCTGTGACCTTCTCAGGCACTTTGGTTTTGTTTCGACCTGACAAGTAATTTGGCTGGAGGCCTAATTTTGAAAACGTATAAACATTTAAAGGTCAATACTATTAAAAATGCATGACAAAGATGAAACTGGTGCCGGCTTTAACTTGACCTAATCGAAATATTTGCTCTCTACACGTTCTCAGCTGTGTGAGCTGCTTCTATCGTCTCTGCTTTTACTCTGCTCACTCTGGAGATCATTTCAGCTCCGCATCCCAGCTTCTCCACTCCATCACTGTCACCTTGTGCTGGTTTTAAGCGCTCGCTGTACGTGACTCTTTGCTAAAAGACATTTCCTGTTTTTGTTTAGCTTCTTTTATTTCTTCTTTTTAACAGAATTTCTATGCAAGGAATGTCCCCGCATCCACTTACACTTCGACCGCGTGGACATCAAGGGGATCCCCTTAGAGCCAGGGCTTTTCCGCAGGTGGATGCACAATCGCTTCGAAATTAAGGACCGGTGAGTGTGTGTGAGACAGACATGTTTGAAAAGCAGAACGATCCATGTGAACTATGAGTGTTGTGCCATTATTTATAAAGAACCAAGTTTAACTCTGTGTGGAAGAGAATAGCGAAGAAAGTTCTGCTTTTGTAGTTTAAAAGTCTAATTCTACATCTACAGTTTAAAGTTTGTTTTATAGAAATATACAGAGCTTAGCAAAAGTATTCAACTTTTTGTCCTGTTACAACCACAAACTCTAATGTAATTTATAGGGGTTTCATGTGATGGACCACCTCAAAGTACGGCATAGTTGTAAAGTTAAAGGTAAAGGATATTATCTATAGACAAATGTGTTGGTCTAATTACACAAAATCCCAATATAATACATGGAAGTTTGCTGTTGTAATTTGACAAAATCTTCCAAGGCATGGTATGCTGTATTTTCTTATATTTTTTAAAGGTTTTCCACATTTTTTTTAAACTGCTTTCTTTCATTGAAGTTGAGAATCTTTAAACTGACCTAACTACTTTACTGTTTAATTTAAAAAAAATCTGCATCTGATTTATGCATTGGTATATTGTTGTTTCATGGCTGAAATGTAACCTGGTTAACTGATGCAGGTCATTCCCAGCTAATTTAAAAGGGATTCTGACTATTTGGAGTAAAATTTGAGCATTACGGTGGATAAATTGGATTATCCAAGGTAATGATTTGTGGACGCCACATGGTGGCGCTAGTTTTTTCTTGACATGAAACATTTTTTTATATTGATAAAATAAACTTCCTTTTACAACATCCATCAAATTAAAAAATAACGCGGCTCTTTTTAAAGAGGACATACCATGCTTTTAAATCCTTCCTTTTCGCATTTAAATCATTCAGTTGTGGTCTATATAAAGTGGAGCTGCAATGCTTTGGTCTTAATTCCTTGTTATTGTAGCTCCACAGGCTCCTCTTTTACTCCTGTTCTGAGGTGTGTCTGAGAGCAACTTGTTTTGCTGCAGTCTCTTTAAATGCTCTTGAGGCACTTCACTCCTCGCCCCTCCTACAGGTCAAAGAGCATTTCACTCCACCCCGTTCGGCCATTTTTTGGGCGGGCCGGGGGAAAAAGGGGGGGCTTTTTTGTTTTTTCCCCCTTTTTTTAAGAGGGGCCCCCCCGTTTTTGGGAAGGGACGATGCTGTGCACAAAAAAATGGCCCGGGGACATATCAACACACTGTAAATTAATGTCTTAAATAAGGTTTGCATTCTTTTTAAGGTTATTTGCGGCTGACCGCTTTGCTGTGTCCATCGTTTCCATAGACAGAAGGAAAACCCCTTAAAGAAATTCTTTTACAAATCTTTTACTTGGGTGATGAAAAACTATCCTTGAAGTGGGAAAATAGGAATTTCCCCACAGATGTGGGAACATTTCCGTGAAAAATTAAATTTAACCCGGCATTTTGAAGAGGTTCTAATGCTGGGGGATGGTGTAATGAATTGTTTGGGTTAATACACCCAACAACCGAACATTTAGTCATTCACTTGCTGCGTCGGCATACTTGAGCTTAGGCTAAAAAAATCACACAAACAATGAAAATGGCGGATACGTGAATTGGTTAGCCGGAGGTCCATGACCTTGTTTAGCTGTTCCTCAGCAAATACTGTGCATACAATTTCAAAAAACGTAATAGAGGAAAGAGAAAACTGAACGAACTGAAAAATATGACCCAAACAGAATATAAAGATATCTACGTAGCACCTGGAGAGACTAAATTAAACTTTTCTGCACTCCTACAGGCTCCAAGTACACAACAAAGTGTATTTAAGGTCTAAAAAAGTAGATTTTGTATGATATGTCCCCTTTAAAGTTCCTCATATTTTTAAACTTGAGTGGAGCTGATTACCAAAAAAAAAAAAAAAGCAAAGTTGTTTTATTGGATTAATAAAACAGATTTCATTGATTCCAGCTCAGCAACAAAAAAGCCTGATGCAGGTTTGAACTGTAACTGCTGGTTCTGCTCAATTTCTTTCACTTGGCAGTTTCTTTTCATTCCCTCCTGCACTTCTCCGACAGCTTAAACCCCTCAGAGACCCACATGTCTTGCTTGTTTCTCTGTTTTTTCTTCTAAAGGATGTTGACAGATTTCTACGAGTCAGAGGATCCAGACAAGAAGTGCAGATTCCCCGGCGAGGGCAGAATCTCTCCGCTGAACCTTTCCAAGTCCCTCCCCTCGGCGATGATTTTGGGTGGGCTAACACTGCCAATGCTGCTGACGGAGAACGGCAGGAAACTCTATGTGAGAACCTGGGTTTATGGGACGCTGCTGGGCTGGCTCTGGGTCAACATTTCTCCCTAAAAGCTGCAGGGTAGGCGACCGCCACGATGAGACACGGGAAAATTCGGACAGAGGTGCCCCTGTCCCAGGTGTTTGACTGTCCAGCTGTTGACCGGAGATACTGAAAAATACTTGAAGCTTTGTGTAAAAATGATTGAAAATATAACAGATTTATTGAAACATGATACATTTCTTAAAATATTTAAAAAGACAAATATATCCTAATATCAGTAGATTTCCACCAAATTAGCATTGTCGCATGCAGCTTTTCCATCACTCATTGGCGATTTATAAAGCTCATGTTATTTTTAAAAGCCAAGTGAGCTGGTCACCTAAATAGACAACAACAACAAGTCATCTCATAAGTGCACTGACTAACCAGTACCAGTTGTAATACTTTTATGCCAAGTCCCGTATCTTGAGGAATATGCACTTTTATTACACAGTGATGTATTTTGTTTTTGTTTTACACTGGCAGAACAAAACAAACAGCACACAGCTCCACCTGTAGGGGTCCAATGTTTACCATACTTAATGACATCCTTTTTTTTGTCTTTTGACTGTGAATGTAGCTCTAAAAAAACATTCATCCATTCAGATGGGAGGAATTCGAGAGCGCAATCTGCTGGATGTTTCCGTGCAGGAATGTGCGCTGACAATGCAAAACGTGTTCTGCCAGTGTGAAACATTACTAAACCTTAAAGTGTCAGTCGTTGCCAAAAGATGGTGTGTTTGCCATTACGTTGAATGGAGAGTCTCTCTGTGTGTTTTAATGCATTTTATTTTTAGCTCTGATTTACAGCTTCAGATTTGCTTCTGTCTTCTTTTCTTTGATTACAGCTGATTATCCAGTTTCATTACTTTGATACATAAATGTGTTGCATAATAAACCATCTTAGAGCTCATATGAAAGTATCTACCTAGCAAAAAGCTGATAAAGCCATGTTAACAGTATAAATTGCAGGTTCCTCTGCACTCAAAGCCATTTGTATTATCACATCATTGTATTAAGAAATGCACTGTTTGTCCATTGTTGTTTACTATAAAGATACCATTGCTTTTTCCACTTGTCTACCTGTACTGTTAGTCTTGTGTGTTTTCACATCATAATTGCATCGTTTTTCCACGTCTCTCTGATACCTCACTTGAATAATCCTTTCTTTAAACAAAAAAAAATTAAATCCTCGTCAGCCATTTTATACTCATTTTTATCCTGACAAGAGCGGACTTGAAAACCTCGTCAGGACACTCTGTAGATGGTATTTAAATGCCATCAGTTTTTTGGAAACGTGTGCCTTCTCTTTGTGGGGGCCACAGTGGCTCTTCTCCACCAGTTGACTGCAGCAGGGCGCTCTGCTCGAGCCGTCTCTTACAGCGGCCTGTGGTCACATCTACAGCTCATAGTGGCTTTTTTGCTCTAAAAATGCTTTGATTTACATTTTTTGAAGATTATTATTAAACGGTGAAACCTTTAATGTGTTTTGAGATGTGGGGCTTTGGGGTCAGAGGGAAATAAAGAGTTTTTTTTCTGGGGAATCAAGTTTTCTGTGTATTTTTAGATTTGTTTTGGATAATTAAACATGTTAAACGTGTGGATCACGCATCTGCCAACATTTCAGGTTATTGTGATGAAAAAAACGAGATCATGATAAATCATCTTAAAACTCTTTCTACCTTTTAATATGATGCATGTCCTTTATTACTGAACTGAAAACAAAAAATGTAAAAGTTATGGGTTCAAAAATGAACAAACACTAAAACTGATACAGCAAAGATGCAAATCCAACAACTTCTGATAAGTTGTTGTGTTCTACATGTAAAAAGACCTGGCTCCAATTCCAGTATACAAATATATACTACTGAACATCTGTGGGGCTACCTGGAGAAGGCTGAGGATAAGAGATGTCCTCACAGTCTAGGCTTGGGGACCTTTTGCAAGGCAATCTGAGCAAATATGGAGTAAGGCGTAATAAACAACTTATTCCAGACCAGGTCTTAAAATTAGACCCACACAACCTCAGATGAACAAGACATGATCGTTACACCACAGCATTATGGCATGGAGAAGCTGAAGTATGTCTCTTAAATTAATAGCTAGCAGAAGTTCAAGATAATCCTCTGTAAAGGCAAGGCAGGTTTATCTGTATAGAAACATTCATACACAACATAATTCAAAGTGCTTTAAAGGAACATAAAGTAACAGGGAAACTTGGATTGAAAACAAGAATACATTAAAATTATATTTAAATTTAAGGTTCTCATTAAAAGACAAAATGTTTACATTTAAACCACAATTTGAAAACAAAAAGCCAAGATGCATTAAAATGACTTCGTAACGTAATGTTTGACCTTTATAGGAAAGCTGTAATGTTACGAGACTTGCTTTAAAAGAGTCAGTACTGTCTGCACATCTCAGGTTTTCAGGGAGTTTATTCAATAGGAGAGGTGCATAGAAACTAAATGCTGTCTCTGCTTGTTTAGTTCTGGTCCTGGGAACACTGAGTGAACAGGTCTCTGAGGATCTGAGGGGGCCTACATGGTTCATACCTGACCAACCATTCTGAAATGGGCCCATGGCCATTTACTGCCTTATTGACTATCAACAAGATCTTAAAATCCACCTGTTTTAGAGATGGCGAGTCAGTGCAGTGATTTAATGGCATCTGAGATGTGGTTCATGTTCATGGTGTTGGTCAAAACTCTGGCAACAGAATTTAGGGGAGCTGGATCTGCCTGATTTAATATTTTATAGAGAGCGGTAGAAACACCAATACTTCCTAACCTGCTGCAAATAATTCCTACAATTGTTTTCTCTGTTTAAACTGTAAATGCATGATGGGACTAAATCTGCTCTGGTTAGACTCTTGTTTTTTCCAATAGAAAGGGCTTCTTTGTTTGCATCTGCTCTTTTCTATCAGTTCTGGCAGATGCTCGATCATATTGAGCCTGGTTCTGCTACCTGTTAAAAAGGAGTGGTTCTTCTCCACTGCTGCCTGCTTGCTCAGGAGGAGGTACTGACTCAGTCAATTACTCGATCCAATCAGCTGGGCTTCTTTAGACAACTTTTTACCCAGTTTGCATTATAAACTGAATTGGACTGTTTTGTGTTATAATTAGGACTGAACTGAATCATGTCTAATTACATTTGAATCTATGTGAATATATATTTCGTTATAATTGGAAATGACTGAGTTTTTCTAAGAAACCTAGTAAGAGGAGTTGTTTTATACTTACTTTCAATAAATTGTTTTTTTTGTCAACCCTCCTTGCAAGGCGTGTAGATCAGACCTGGGAGTGTGTCTTGTAAGGGCGGACCAACTACTTTATATTTTGTGTTTTATGGCCACCTCCCTATTTGACACCAGCCACAAAAATAGCCACAAGCCCTAATGTCTACCAGATCTGGCTGTGTGTTATTCAGATGTGAAGTAATTTGTGATACTGAAGGCTGCTTTGTTTGCTGAGGTGTGTTGCATGTTAAATTCGCTCTGATTATTGCATTGCTTTGGTAAATGATTCAGATTTATGTCAGGACCTCCTTTTATTTTCAAGATATTGAGGATTATACCAGTTAGTGCTGAGTGAAACCACTAGGACGTGAAGTGCCACATTTATGTATCAATAATTTTTTCCGTATTGTTAACTTAATTGAGTGTCCTCACTGTTTGTGTTAAATTTGCTTTGCAACACTAGCAACTATCTGGAGATCTCAGTTGTTGTAAATTGAAGTTATATAAAGAAACGATCGAGATATATATATATATATAATATATATATATATATATATATATATATATATATATATATATAAAGATAGCTCGAGTAGTAAACAAACTTCGATCAGGTCAGGTTTCAAATTTTGTTGGAGGTCAGTGAACACCACACAAACCAAATCTGTCATGCGCAATCCGACTGTTGAGCAGCAACGGTAGGAAGTGCTGGACCACTGATTATAATCTGTCAACGCTGATCTTTGATTTGGACTACAGGTGAGGAAGAGTTTCACAACGAACTCGGAACTCTTTATCAAGCCTTAGATAAAAACATGTATTCTGAAATCCCAATCTTTAATGCATATTTCTTCGTTTTAGTCTCGTTTTGTTCTGCCGTAGCTTGTTTGAATCGCTGAAAGGTGAACAGCGGCATCTAGCGGTTAACTCTGTGTACTACAGAGATGAAAGTTGCGAAGTATTCCTTAGTAAATTTATATAAAATATATATATTATATATATATATATATATAAAAAATATATATATTATGATAACAAATATATATATATTTTATATATATCACATATATATATTAAAAAATATTAATATATATATTATACCAACATTATAATACACATATTTATATATAATAATATATAATATATATATATAATACACATTATAATCACAATTTATATATATACCACAATTTTATATATACACACACGGTGTTCAAAGTTAGGTCCATCTTATTATGTGTCTGTATGTGTGAAGTGGATTATTTTTATCGTTTTGGTGGATTTTTATACGCCTTTTTAATGTAATGTGTACATTAATTAATTAATGTTTTGTTCGAAGCTCTACGCTGACAATGGACTGGATTGGTTACGGCTATGCTGCAGCCATCCTTTTTGGAGGATTTATGGGATATAAGAGAAAAGGTTTAAAGTACTCATTTAATTTGTTTTCATTATTAACATAAAGTCACAGAATGTTAACCCTTACCATCCTTAAATGATTGCAGGCAGTGTGATGTCCCTGATTGCTGGCTTAGTTTTTGGTGGATTTTCTGCTTATGGAGCCTATAACGTCTCCAATGATCCA
Organism: Crenichthys baileyi; assembly: GCA_036173005.1. NCBI lineage: Eukaryota > Metazoa > Chordata > Actinopteri > Cyprinodontiformes > Goodeidae > Crenichthys > Crenichthys baileyi. The sequence goes on from JAHHUM010002536.1 coordinate 14,766, forward strand.
AAAAATGTCCTGGTGTCGTTTGGTTTGTAAATCTTTCTTCAGGCTACATACAACGCTTTTCTCAGTACATATATTCCTAATGGGCTTGTTGACATTAATTGAACCCTAGATCTCAGGAAAAACCAAAGTAATCTGCACATAAAAAGAAATTAACACAAATAAATCTGTAAATTATGTTGTGCAATAAAGTGAAATGACACAGGTAAAGTTATTGAAAATATGTAGAAAAGAAGGTGCAAAAATTCATAGAAAGGCAGGAAACTAGGTGAATCCTATCAGTGTCAGTTAATACAGTATAAAATAGTTTAATCCTAATTTGCAGCCTTGTTTTTGAAAAACATTTTAATGACGTTGTTTAGACATTACGTGCCTATAAAAATTTCACAACCCCCTGTTAAAATGCTAGTTTTATGACATAAAAATGAGACCATAATAAATAATTCCAAAACTTTTCCAAACTTCTTATGTGACAAATTATCCTATTAAATATAACTGAAAATTAAACAAATCTGTTTTGCAATGGAAAAAAGCTGCAATAAATGCATTTAGGGCATAAGTGTGTGCACACCCTTAAACTAATTTTTAGTAAAGGGATCTTGTGATTCAGTATTCATACGTATGTTCTCACTTGAAATATATTAAATCTGATTAACTTTAAATAAAGTTAAGGTGTCCTTGTGGATATCTTTGAGATGTACATATTCAAATTTTTTTTATAGTCGTAGTTTACAGAGAGGTTACAAACGGTCAAGAGATCTCATTGTACAAAGGTATCAGGGGGGGTCTGAAAAAATATTTCAAAGCCTTTACTGTGTCATGAGTTCAAGCATACATCAAAATCATCAAAAGAACGACTTCATGGGAAAATGTAAATTCTGGAATGGCCTCACAGAGTCCAGAGCTGAATCTGGGGTCACCTGAAGAGAGATGTCGGCACTAATCTGAAAGATTTGGAGAACCTTTGCAAAGTAAAACAGGCAGATGTTACCACATCACGCTCTGGCATGCTGAAACACTCATACCAAAGAAGACTGAATGCTGAAATTAAATCACAAGGTACTTCAACAAAGTATTTCTTTGCATGCTTATGGAGCCTGGTTACTGCAGCTTTTTCATGTTTTACATTTCTCCCCACATTTTGTTTTCTAGCCAAATTGTACAGGAACATTGTCACTCTAATGGTAGAAAATGTTTTAAAATGATTTCTTTTTTGACATCACAAAAACCTGATGCTAAACTGGGGTGTGTGCACTTTTCAGAGCCACAATATTTCTAAATATTCCACTAAGAACCAATGAGACCATAAACAAGAGGTGAAAAGACCATAATTTCTCCATAAACTGACCATAACCAAGTTCTCTGGTGTGCTGCTATCTCCTTTCTAGCTTCTGACTGCAGCAGGTACTAACAGGTACCAACGCTGCTCACATTCTATGCAGGTGCTGAAAGCAGAGGGAACGATGCATTGATCTGCTCGGCAATGCGCTCCCAAGTCTGCCTTTATGTTCCCTCTTTGTGATCCTGGGTCCAAGTCACCACCAGCAGGCACTGCTGCTCCATCCATTTTGGTTTTCTCCACCTTTTTTTCTCCGTTTTGTTTTGGTCAATTTGCCAAATCAGTCCTCTTTATTCAAGAAGGCGATCACAGTAAAATGCTGTCCGGTGAGTGTCCACATTAATATCAAATAGATGAAGTAGGAAAACGACCAGCATGACAAGTAAACATAATAATAAGCAAATCAAAACGGTGATGAGCATAACCTACGTTCAAACATCTTGACGCTGTGTGACACTTAATTTTGCTAAGTCGTCATCATATAATTTACAGATTTCTGAATCCAATCGTAATTCTATTATTGGTTAATTTCTCTCCACTGATTACTAGAAGCGCATTTGTTTTATTTTTTTGCCTTTCGCAACAACCAATCACGGCTCTTAGAAGACAGCATCACACCTAGCAACGGGGTCAACCACACCTTCTCACTAACAGAGGAATCTCTCTTCCCTCAGAGTCGCTCTCAGCAGCGAACTTTATCGCTAGGAGTCCTTAGCAGGAATGTTTAGGCTAAGATAGGAGCTCTCTAAGAGGACTGAGAATCTTTGTGAATACCGGCCCTGATGATAATTTCATGTAGACAGCCTCATTAGGAATATATTTAAGGAGAAAAATTATGATGTGTTCAATATTTGTTTTGCCTGCCCTGTCAGAGGTTTCCATCCATTAAACAGATGTATTTTTGGTCTGTGTTTCAGCCTCCTCTGGGTTGCTGGCAGTCATCATGGGAATGAGATACAAGAAATCTGGGAAATTAATGCCTGCAGGAATTATGTCTGGGCTAAGGTCAGCCAAAACGTGCAGAAAAGCTGATATTGCAACAAAGAACTGTTGAGACAAGTGTGTTGATTCGTTCTTTTTTCCAGTTTGCTGATGGTGTTTCGCCTGTTGCTCCTGACCATGGTGTAACCGACCGAGCTGCTTGACCAGACTGAGAAGCGTCTGACTCTCTACAAGCAAGTCTTTATAAAAAAGGAAGCTGTAATCCCAAGTCTGTATTTCTGTGGGTTTTTACCATGAATTCCTTCAGTCTGTATGTGAGGCTATGTATGACTGTAAATAATTTGATCGTAATGAACAGTAACTTACTTACTAATTGTTGTTTTTTGCATTTCATAAGATCAGTTAATAAAATAAAAATTCTGATTACAGAATTTTAACAATTAAATCTGCAACCTTTAATTCTTACATGTCTGTCATTAGGAAACTTTGAAAAAGCCAATATGTCTAAACTTTTTGTAGAAAGATAAAAACAGAATTAAGAGATTTGATTTATACAGTGCACATTTCTTTTTAGAATAAATATTTGGTAAATATCAAGGCCTCTGACCAAAAACAAAAACACAGCAGCCTCAGAGACATTATCCCACAAATTCTCAATTTATTTAGTTTATACCACCACAGTATTGTTAGAAAAGGTTCCACAAATCAACCCGTGTTAAAAAGATTAGTTTTAAATGCAGTGTTGATCTCAACATAACTGAACCACAGAAGCTCTTATGTCTGAAGGAATTATAAGGTTTTGGATGCATTCTTGATTAATTAACCACATTTTGTTGGAAGAGATTATTATGGAAGGGGTCTAGTGATGTTGAACACTTCCATGATAGTCTTGACGTAACCTTCATCCGGCTGCGGCTTCCTCTTGCTGCCTGGCTGCAAAAACCTGCTGATGGCAGGAATATTGATCATCCTGCCCTGGAAAGACTGGATGGGGAAAAAATGCCTTTAAAATTCAACACAGTGCAACAAGCGAATGCAAATAACTGGTGTTTAATACAGGAAAAAAACTTTTCGACGAGGCATTACACAGTACCTTGCACAAGTATTCATACTGGTTGAACTTTTTCACATTTTGTTACATTGCAACCAGAAACTTTAACGTATTTGATGTGATAAAACAACACAAAGTGGTGCATCGCTATGATATGTAGGGAAAACTATGGCTTCCAAAAACATACAAATCTAAAAGTTGCATCCGTAAATTAAGTTTGTCACAAGGCCCGGCTGTCTACCTAAATCGAGAGGCAAGGTAAGGAGAGCATTATTCAGAGAAGTAGATAAGAGGCTTGTGGTAACATTGGAAGAAGTGCAAAGATTCAGAGCTCAGGTAGGAAAGTCCTTAGACAGCATAACTATTCAGAGCCATAAGATGTTTGACGTTTGGCATACAACCCATGTATGGGACACAGCAAAACTGAAAGAAGGTGCACTGGTCCAAAATTGAACTTTTTGGCTATGTGTGGAGGAATACTAACCTTGCAAATCAGCAATGAAACAGGGTGGTGGCAGCATTATACTGTGGGAAGTTTTTAGAACGTGTTCAAATGGCCCAGCCAGTTCCCAGACTTAATCTGATCACGTTTTCGGCAAGTAATGAGCCATTCATTTGATTCAGGTGTGTTGTAGTGATGCATCTAAAAGCTGGAGGCTAGTAGCTCTCATGGACGGGAGTTGGAGACCCCTGCTCTAGATGCTCAAAGCGGGTGGAGGAGCTATACCCAAAAATACTTGAGCTGTAATTGCAGCAAAAAACTCTTACCACACATTATTGAGTCAGGGCAAATGCGTGACAGACTTTCCAGATTTTTCAGAGTGTTCAAGGTTTTTTCCTTTAACTTCACCTCTACCTTTTCCTGGTCTATCATATAAAAATCAAGTAAAATACATTAAAGTTTGTGATACTAACATAAGAAAAATGTGAAAAGGGGGTATGAATACTTTTGCAAGGCACTGGATGTCCAGCCTTACCTTAAGACTGGGGAATTCCTTCATGATACCAGGTAATTTCTCCTCCAGCATCAAAGTACATTCAAGCAGCAGAACATCTGCAAGGCTTAGTTTACCTCCCACCAGGTACAGTGGTCCGGTGAGTGCCTGGAAGGTTTTTTAGTGTGTTTTAATCACCCTAATTATTAATGACTTTCACTAAAGATTTATTACAGCATACCTTTTCAAATACTGGCAGGTAGCGCTCGTTTGCTTTGCTCTGAATGCTATCAAGTTTGGATTTGGGGTCTGCAGCGAAGGGGAGCGTAATGAACATTTCCATGAGATCCATCAGTCCCTCTGAATACATGTTGATCCTAATGGGGAAGTTCAAATATGTTGAATCATCAAAAATCATGAAAATAAAATAGACTGAGATTATCCCTTGACAGAGCTGGAGCGTACGTGACACGTTCTTTGATGTCTTTTCCATGCAGATTGTACTTCTCTGCGATGTAATACAGGATTGGTTTTGTCTGCACAAGTTTCATGCCATCAATCTCGACCAGTGGAACCTGCTGAAACAAGAGCGAGCCATCTGTAGAGAAAACAAAGCACACCGGTCACCCAGAACACCACTCCCAGCCAAGGAACAACCTCATTTATCACACAATGGCAAGGCGAGCCCTCCTCCCATCACCTTTCACACAGTGTTTCAGCATGTATTGCAACATGTGCGGGTAAAAGCTGAACAATTAAGATTTAAAAAATGTAATTTCTGCACAGGTCAAATAGTCCGACATCTTTTTTAGTCTGAAAAGTTTAACCCACCATTCAGGAGTTTTAAGTATTGATCTCTGCTCGTCAGGTAATGCTCATCAAACTGCAAACACAAACCAATAAAATGTGATATTTCATGCGCATGACAAAATGAAAAAGACTCTAATTTACTTAATAATTTTCACAAACCTCCACTTCTAAAATTGTCAGAAGCCAGCGGATCGACTCCATTCTTCCCCTTCCGTTGAAATAGTGTAGAATAACCTTTCCAGACATGGCAGCGGTGTTTTGGATCTAAAAATCTGTGAAACTAGGAAAAAAAAAAAACACAAAAATGCAAAAGATTCCTTTCTTGAAGGAAAAAAGTTAAACAGACCAAGGCTATTACCTGCGACCCTGTCGGTGAATGAAACTGACGTCGGACGGTTGAGTGCTTTATAAAATTAAGCAGCCAAAAAAAATGAAGGCGTGTAAAGCCTGAGAAGCCTGTGATTGGTAGAGGCGGGCCAATAGCAATACGGTAGATTTACATATTACCACAAGGCACCATGGGTACAACATCTAACTGCCACCTTTTAGCTATTTTTTTCAGATATAGAAAACTAATCTTCATGTTTGAATTAACTACGTGTTGAGCTACGTCAGTTACACTTGCTACAGCTATAGTTCTAGAACTCAAAACCGTCACAGTGGTTGCTGATTCCATCTCCTACTATATAAAGGTTTTGGCCACATTCTATATTTCGGATGTGAGGGCGATCTGGCTGCGACATCTGTCACCCCATTGATCGCTAGGGTTGATTCGGCTGATCTGGCTGGCTAGGCGGGTGTCCCCTTCCTCCCTCACTGCTCCATTTGTGTCCCTCCCGAAGCTCTGCGCTCGGTGGCAGCGGACGACGTCCCCGCATCGGACGACCATTCTTCGGTGTACCAGTAGCTGCGCTCCCCTGCTAGAACCTCCAAACAAGCTCAAGGCCAAAAGGAGAAACGTAGGGAAGTCAAGCTCCAAGCTTCAGACACATCCAAATGCGGCGCTGCACGTGGCAGTCTGCCTTACCTTTTTTAATTTTACAAAACATAATTTGAATGTAGTTCATTCTATGATCAATATATTTTTTAATTAATTACAAATCCACTTTCATACAGCGATGTCATACGATGTCAAACTAACGACAGCTTCCAGTTACCCTATTATCAAAATCCTCAATGCCAAAAAGTGTAAATATGTTTACTTAAAGATGATTTTCTTCTGCATTTTGGGGAAATAAAGGTAGGTTTTAAAGCACGTTTTGAAGCAAATTTTCACTGTAAAAGAAAAGAAAACATTTTTTAAATCATTTTCCATTCAGTTCATTTAGCTTTAAAGATCAAAATGCACTCAAGGCGCAGGGTTTATTTATTAAAACTGTAATCAGATCTCTGTTGACTATTTTTGGTTTATTAGATAAGGTTATTTTAGGTTATTTTAGTGCAGACTGAAGCCGAATCTGTGACTTTATAAAATCCAAGGATCCTAAGAAAACCCCAAAAAAGTAATCCTGATCATAAATAGTTACAGCTGTTAGGCAGCGTTGCTACTAAAATTTGAAGTGATCATGATCTTTTATTTTTTTTGTAAAATCCGTTTTTAGTAAAATCCGTTACATCCGTTACGCCGGGCAAATGCAAACACATTTAAGCATATTTGGCTGCAAATACGTGATCATAACTTTAAACATGTCCCGTATTTTAATGTTTGGCCATCAGCATAACTTACCTTTTAAATGTGTAAATAATCGCTTTGTAGTGTTTTCGGCTCAGGCGTTCAGGTCCTGATTATTAAAGGTTTGTATAATTCATCTTCTTCGTATCAAAACTCTTGAACAATGTATTAACTAACTCTATACACACAGTACTGACATTAGTTGGGACCGTTGCTTAATTGTTGTTTTGCAGCAGCATAATCTCAGACTGAAAATTAGGACAATTCCAGACTAATCCGAGTAGATCAGGGTCTAATTTATAAACGTGGCGTACGCTCAAAACGGGGCCTGAAACTGGCGTACGTCACTTTCCACGCAAAACCAAACACACTCGTTTTGGAGACAGGGGAAACTTGCGACGCAGATTGTAAATTAGGGAGTTGAAGCCACTGCATCATGATTCTTCTCATTCAATTTCACTCCATAAATTCACTTTAATCATAGGCTGACGTCATCATGCCCATTCTAAACCGCAGTGATGTTTATGCTTGTGCTGTTGAGCCATAACTATACCTTTCAAATAAATAAATAAAAGGTTTATAAGCCAACTTAAATCAAAGTCCGCACATTTCATCAAAGTTTTCTCACCATCATATTTCTCTCCCCGATGACCACCAGATGTACCACATATTAACATAGATTGTGACAGGATGTGGGGCAATAATGAGTGCTGTAAACTTTGAAATACCGTGCTGATCCAACACCTTTTCCGTGTTGCTCCTCCTTTAGCACTGAGGCTACCAAACATGGTATGCTTTCGACTTCCACCTCACTCACAAATTGCTTTTCTTTGCTCTTATCTCTAGTTGCCCTTGTTCACCATGAGATCACTGATCAGCTGGCTCATTTAAATACACACGGACATTCATGAGGTGCGTTTCATTGACCATTTATGGTTGAATGTGGGCTTGTAGAGGACAGAACATGAGGCGGAACCTTGTACGCAAACATTGAAGCGCAGCCGTGATTTATAAAGGGGAATTTGCTTGCTGGTGCGCATGGTTCTAGAAGTCTGGATTTTTTTGGCGTACGCACACCTAGTAGCTATAGATCCTACGCAATGCTTTATAATTGAGACCTGGTCAGTGAGGGGGAAACAGGAACTTAACTTCGGCACAAATATGCTGTTTGTTCGTCCTGGTACCCGTGCCGTCAATACTTTCAACAGCCCCTTTTTATCACTAACCTACAATCTTCTCTTCAGCTCAATCCACTTCTTTTCTAAAGGATTTAGCTCTAGAGACTCAGATGGTTGTGGCAGAAAGTTGATTTTGTGTCTAGTGAACCATTTCTGTATTGATTTGGCCATATGTTTTTAAACAATAACCTACTAAAAGACCTAATGGTTTACTGGTACAGTCCACTAGATGTTTTACAAAATGTCCTAGTTTTTCCATACCATGCTCTCTACTATTGTTTCCAGGGGCTTTGGTAGAGCAACAGGCCCGCAGCATCACAGACCTATATCATACTTGGCATACTTTTTCATAAATCAGGCCCACCTGCAGTGTTTTCGTAAGGTACGAATAAAAAATTATTCAGCTATATTTATTTTAAAGGAATTCGGGGTACCAATTAGTGACTTTTTGTGAAAATATTTTTTTCTGAACATCATAATTATTTGTCCACTAAATAAATGCACTGAAATCAAAGCATTGATTTTTCTATACTACAGCAACAAAAGGAATTTATTTTTAGGCTTTTCGCACATTTTTACCAGGTGCCAATACATGTTACCCTCCATGTATTCACGGTGCTGAAGCCTGTAAAGCACCATTAAAGAGATTTTCCGGACCTAGATTAATTCCTAACAAATTAATCCAATGGCATTGCAGCCTGTGCTCATCCAGCTGCAGCTGGTGGACAAAAAAGGAAGGAAGTGTAAAAATAACTCAAAATAAAAATGTAGTTTATACTTAACAACCTGAGACTGCGTAATCATTTAGAGTTAGAGAAAAGAAGTTCATCAATGCATGACTTAATTTTACAGTTGAAGCTGAAACAGCTGAAACATGGCAATAGATCAATACTAAAATGACCAACATTTGTTTACTGAAAACATTTAAACATATAATAGTTGACTGATGAGTAAACTGTCCTTGAACAAAATGCAAAAAGTAAAAAAAAAAAACATTGGTACCAAATAGAGGAAAAGCAATGAATTGGCCCCAAACAAATCACAGTGAGCATTTCTTAATATTGTAATATGCATATTATATGTATACATGTGGGTAAGTCAGCATTCAGCGATACAAAACCGAGGCATAACGTTTGCACCACAACAGCAGTTAAATTACAGAAAGATAGTAAAACACACAGAGAGGGGGAGGGGGTCGCACTCACGTTTTTGGCTCATTGGATTTCCACGTCCTTTAAATAGTTTACAACTCAAAGCATTCACTGTACACCTATGAAACAAAAGTTATTGCTGTTTAAAGTTTAGATACACACTTGGGTTATAAAACAACTAGGCCTACTCTTTGGAAGCGAAAGAGTTCAAGGAGCCCAGGTCTGAGCTCCGGGGAGGCCACTATCGGTGTCCGTATTTGGCAGACCAGTCTGTTCGGCCGTGAATGCTCTGTAACGGCGGGCGAGGATGCAGACTGGATGTGCTTTTGTTGGATGTAGGTGCGTTGGCGGAGGCGTTCATCTGACTGCGACCAGACTGCCACGTTGCATAATCTACGACGACAGGAAATAAGTAAGACATCAGGTTCCTTAGACTCAATGTTAAGTGTATTTTATGTGATGGAAAAACACAAAGTAGCACGTCATTGTGAAGCTGAAAGAAAATGATGTAAAGCTTTTGAATTTTTTTTCAGATAAAACTCTTTACAAGTGTGGTGTGCGCATGTATTCAGACCCCTGAGTTTGCAGTACCACCCTTTGCTGCCATTACAGCTGCAAGTCCATTGGTCCGTTAGTCTCTACCAGCTTTGGAGATCTTCAGACTTTAATTATTTCCTATTCTTCAGCTTCTAACATGTTCTTATCCAGGCTTAGCTCTATTTAACTTCCTACTAAGAATTCCCTCTCTGCCCCGCAGCATGATGCCGCCACCACCGTGTTTCAAAGTGGGGCTGGTGAGTTTTTGGTTTTCCACCACACGAAGCATTTTGCATTTAGACCTAAAAAACAGTTTAAGTCTTATCTGAACAGAACCTTCTTCCACATGTTTTATGTGTCCCCTCACATGGCTTGTGGTAAACTGCTAACCAGACTTCCTCGGGCTCTCCTTCGAAAAGTTCATTATTGTGGAGCTCACATCAACAACAGATTCCCCCACCTGTGCTAAGAATCTCTGCAGCTCCTCCAGAGCTACCATGCTTATTTCATTGAAGCTCTCCTTGCCCAGGCCTGTGAGTTTAGGTCTAAAGCCATGTCTTGGTATGTTTGCAGCTATGATAAACATGATAAACCTTTCAACAACCTTATCTCCAGCCTGTCTACAGCGTCCTCGGTCTTCATGACGTCTGTCTGTTCTCTTGAAAACCTCTGAGGTCTTCAAAGAACAACTGTGATTATACTAAGATGAAATTACACATAACTGGACTCTATTTACCAATAAGGTGACTTCTGAAGGCAGATGGTTGCATCAGATTTAATTTAGGGGTATCAGACTAAAGGGGACTGAACACCAATGTAACGCACAGGCTTCAGGCTTTTATTCGTGAAACATTTCGTAATCCATGTTTCATTTTCGCTCCTGTTTCCTATTATGCACTAGTCTCTGTTGCTCTATCACAATAACCCTGAAGGTTTCTGGCTGTAATGTAACAAAATTAAAAAGAGGGTGTAAATTAGTTTGCAAGGTGCTGTATAAACAGATATTTGAGAAAGCTAACTTGATGATGTTGCTTCCACCGTCGTGCTCTGCCTCCCTTTGTGGCCAGCAGAGCCACAGTCTTTCTTGTAAAATGATGGCATGTATCCCCCAGGAATTGTATTCGTACCTGGAGAGGAAAGCCAAAAAGATATGAATGAATTCACAAGCAATCTGAGCCAACAAACAGCAGCGGTTACAATAAAAGGGTTACCATGTGCTCCTCTGCTCGGCAGAGTCCCTCCGAAAGGAATACTGCTGCCGCCCCAGAAATGGCTTCCAGTGAAATCCTTACTGGCATCTATGGTCGTGCTCTTCTTTGTACTTATGCCTGAGGGAAACAGTCATGGATTACTGCAGGCTGTACATCAGCGAGTAAAAAGCGTAGTGAGTTAAATTTCTGGAGCAGACCATTATGAATTAAAATTAAAAGGTATGTTAACCTAATAAGTTACTTGCTAAGCAGCTTGTATTTAATTTACATAAACATTTAAACGAGTTCAGTATCAATTTTAATCAACTGTCATTTTTCAGCCCTGGCGGAGCTATTTTTGCACCTATAGGCTTCCTAGCTTCAATGCCTTCAACCTGAGTAATTCTTATAACAGCTGTTATGTGAAATCTCAGATTTTTAGCTAAACCTTGTTGAATACACACCGTTCCATGACAAAGGAGCCGGTTCTCAATAGCCTAAAAGAATGTTTTACCTTTATTACTCTAAGGAAACTATAATATGCCAGTTTTCAGTGAATAGATTTAACGTTCACCATTAAAGTCCTTCCAACAGGGTCGGTTACTCTTCTACGTCAAAGCGTAAAACTGCCCTCATTCCTCAGACAGAACCACAGCAACTACAGATCAAGAACTACCCAATGGTAATTTAAGACCTTATATGAGAACTTAAGGCTTATTTAAGACTTTTCCAGGCCTACAGTTGAGATAATTACATTTAAGATGTTTTTAGACCCTTTTTATGCAACTACTTTATCGTCAAGGACAGCTTCCAATCATACCAGCAGGTATTAAAAATATTTACATTACCAGGTAAATATCTAGACTGCCTCAGGTAGTGCTGCTTGGCTGAAGCGGTTCTCAATGGCTCCTGATAGGCTGAAGTCTTGTTTAGGTTCAAAGGTGCATCTTCTTTTCCACTGGGTCGACTGTAATCCAGAACGTTTCCATACCTGTAAAAGGGAAGAGCCAGTGGGTTATGACCAGGAGCTTCATGTTTCCTACATGATGGAGTTGATCAGTAAATCAGTTCAAGGCACCATCACCTGCTCACAGCGTCCTTTCCCTGCCTCCGCTTCTCAGAGAAGTTCATTTTTCCAACAATGCTTAAAGAGGACAGATCGCTCTCTTCATAGTTGTCCCAGTCTTTGAGATGTCCCGTGCCGTGGCCCCATCGCCGCCGCCCTCCTCCTTTAGGCTTCACCTGATAATTAAGAAGGTTTCCGCTGCCTGACTCCTGCTGCCTTGGCTAAGCACACAGATGTCCATAAAATGTGAAGAACAGCTAACCACTCCATCAGATCTATAGTGAAATCTATCAAAGCCACCCTACTGCTCACCTTGCTCTGCAGACTCTTGTCAACAATGTAAGGAAGGTGACTCTGTGGCATCACCTCCGTCTGCTCCTGCTTCAGGATGTGCTTTGGCTGCTGATCCCGCACAAGCCCCGTGTGCCGCTGGTAACCTGCCGACTGGGCAGCTGCTGATGCAGGGGACGGCTGGACCTGCTGGAGAGGCCTGGAGGGAGTGCAGTGCTGGTTCGAAGGTGGAGGCTGGATGGGGGGCATGGGTTTCAGCAGGAGTAGCGGCTGTTGCTGCTGCAGAGTCTGCTGTGGCTGTAAAGGAGCCTGTACATGCACGTGGCCTGGCTGAGGTCTGCCCTGTTCCAGGATCTGCTGAGGAGTGCCCAGAGCCTGGCCCACATGGAAGTACGAGTACCTGAGGGCCTGAAAGCAGTTTAAACAAACAGAGGCCATGTTTATTCATCTTGTCTAGCAGCAAGAACTCAAGACGGTAGGCAAATGCTACCTGGGCAGAAGCTGGCCTGTTCTTGGGGTCCCACTGAAGAAGGTCTGTCATGAGATGGATGGCGTCAGGACTGGCATTGGGGATCAGTGTCTTCAGATTACTGGGAACACACTGAGGCCAACGGAAGTTCATGGCGCTCGCCAGCTGGTATCCCTCTGGCCAATCAGTCTACGGGGAGAAGCCACAGTACAATCTGTAGTTATAGATTTCCACTACAGCCGTGTTCATTACAGAAATACTGTCTGGTCACAGCTGCATGAAAGAGGAAGGTAAACCCGAGTCACAAGTACTGAAGTCTCTCTTCCCAAGAAAACACTTGCATTCAAACCATTTCAGAAACTATGTTGGCAATATAATGCAGATCAAAACTTCAAGGTTTTAAAAAGGTCTGAAACAGCAGCAGAGAGCTTGTTACTAATGGGAGAAACACTATTTAACATCAGTCCCCCAGACCTCTCTAACCTGAGCGTTACTGTAATCGATTTATGTCAGGGTTCTCGCGTAGCGGGCCGATACGCTCATTTTATGAGTGTTTCGGCCCTTTGACTGACATCTGGGCTCCCTTTTCATGTCGGCTATAGCGCATGCGCCGAGTCTGTTCCCGCCTCCTTTCACCCTATGCCACCGCTAATGGTAAAGCTTTCTAAAATCATGTCAGCTTCGAAGGGTGGGTATAAATGGCGTCATATCATGACGGGCCTGCAGAAGAACTTCTTATATCGTCCGCCCCCCGGTGAGAACCCTGTATGTATGAAACATAAAAAACCCCTCAGAAAAAAAACACACAATATTTGTACAGTACTACAATGGTTTTGTTATAGGATTTTTATATTTAGTTCAGATAATTTTTATTAGAAATAAACTGTTATATACAGAAAAGCAACAGTGGCATCAATCTTCAACAAGCTCAGAGAAATCCCACAGGACTACAGGAGGAAGAACATGTTGATTCCAAACTGTGCATACTGGTGTGTCAATGGATCATTAAACATTAAAGCTTTTGTATTCTAGAAGCAACTTAATGAAGACAAAAAAGTGTCTTTTATCACGGTATCAAACGAATTTCTATTGGTATTTTAAAATTTTTTTATAAAAAGTATGTAAATTATGGGACTATTCTTCCCGTATATCATCTAAGAGGAAATTACAACATGTAGTAAATTATTAAACGTCTGTATGTGTTCACATGTTACCAATTTACAACAGCTGGAGAGCCTGGAGGGGAAAAGAGAAATCAACTGTGGTGGTTTATGCCCTCGTATGGAAGCTCCTATGGTCTAAAAGTCTAATTTACATGAAGCTTTATACGTCAGTTTCAGGCGCGCACTTCAAATAAAGCACATCAGTGTACCTTTTCCTGATGCTGTATTTTAATGCTTGTGAGCAATAATGCTTAATATTTTCTCAAGATGTTTTAATGTCGTCTTCAACAAGGTTTCTACACATTTTCATGATAACATTTCAGACTTTTCTCTGGTCTTCTGATCAACATTTAAAGTCGGAATACAAATTAATTTACAGAAAAGATATTTTTCCTTACTTTTTCAGATAATTGTGGAAGGATGAATGGATGATGGGTGTATGGATGGATTTTTATATCTGATAACCCGTCTCTCTGTTCGCTTCCTTCACAGGTTATTACCTTCTTTGGCGTACCCAACACTTGGCAAATCTTGAATATGGTGTCCACTTCACTCGCTCCTGGGAACAGAGGCCTGAGCGTATAAAGCTCAGCCATGATGCAGCCGACTGCCCACTGGTCTATAGGTGAATTGTAGGATGTGGACCTGAGGAGCACCTCTGGAGCTCGGTACCTGGTTAAAATACCATGACCATTACAAGTCTGAAATCCATGTCATTGAAGTCGAACATGCATCTATGCCCGGCATTAAATCTCACCATCGAGTAGAGACGTAGTCCGTGTACGGTGGTCGAGATCTGATCTCACGGGCGAGCCCAAAGTCAGCTATTTTTACCAGCTCTGGGCCCATGCAGAGGAGATTTTCTGGTTTCATGTCTCTGTGGAAAAATCCTGGCAGAGACACAGAGCAAAAGTCCAAACTCATCGGGAATAAACCGACAGATGTGTACATTTTATTTAACAGCACACTGTGGTTGCAAACATGTACCATGCTTATGAATGAATGCAAGTCCCTGCAGGATCTGAAACATTATATTTCTCACAGCTGATTCAGGGAACAAACGTGTCCTGCAGCAAAACACAAGTCAAGAAATTGTTAAGAAACATTAAAATTTACAAATGCAATTTCAATATTCAGACATTTTTCAGAAAGACACAAAAATACTCACCGGTCTTTCATCAGCTGATATAGATTCTCCTTCATGTACTCAAATATGAAGTACAAGTGATCATTTTCCCGAATCACCTCCTTGAGTTTGATCACATTAGCGTGGTTGAGTTTCTTTAGGGACTGAACGAATAAAACATACATAATGTAAAAAATATTGTAGACATGAAGCTGAAACTAATGACTCTAATCATGCTGGAGCTGCAGTACATTCATAAGCATGACCTTCAGCTATCTGACCTTCTTGATAAAATATGAGCAGAGCAGGAACGCTACGCGATTTAGGGGAAAATTGCTGCTGAAGGGGGATTTTTGCCTAATATTCAAATAACGAAACTCATATATAGAACAAGCTGAAAGCAGGGTGAATGCACTGCATTGATATATACAAAATGTTTAACATGCTACATCTTAGGCAGGAAGGGAAGGTGAAAGGGGGTGTAATAGTGGCATGCTCTAACTGTGATCTATATAGCAGCGTTTTCTGGTCTTTGCTGTTGATCTGCTTCGCTATGGAGAAGCTCTAGATTCAAAGAAAAGGGTGGGCGGGGCAGCGGTTTGTGTAGATCTACCAGCACACTAGAATCACCTGCTGCTCTAAGAGCGGGGGTGAACAAATTTGGACTCTGACATTTTGAACTGGAGTGGAAATAAAACAAGAGAAAGGTTTGGATTACTTGACAACTGAGCTACTAAAATATAACACATAAATCATCACGCTTGGTGTTGACCTTAAAGGAAGAACAATGGAAATTCTGAAATCCACATAAAATACAGTGAAAACATGAGTATGACTTAGTATTTTTTACATCTACATTTCTGAGCTTCGTAATCAATTATATTATTCCCGTTTGTTTTGCTATTGTGTCTTTTTGAGGATATTTTATTGTTTCATAAAACAAAAATAAGCAACTCTACACATAATTTTCAATTTTCAGACTTGTAAATCAAAAGGTAGAACCATCTCAAGACCCTGCCCACTCAGTTTTACTCTAATGGGACTGTGCCATCAAACAAAGTACAGCTTACTTAGGTGTGTTGACTTGCTTTAATATCTTCTTAAAGTAAACAGAAAACTTCAGAAAGGTTAGAATGGGTCTTAGCCAACAAATTTCTGAAATTCCTGTTTTCAAGACAAAGTTTTTTAAATATAGAGTTTCTGGGACCTGGAAATAGATAATGTCACAAAAAAGGTTGGCTTAAACATACAACAAACCCTTCCCAGCAGTAACTGTCTAATTGAAAATCTAATCAGACATAACTACAGTGGTTGGACGTAATACTGGTGGAGGAAAACGTTTCCTGACTCGCTCCTCCAAAACACCCCAAAGTGGCTCAATAATATTTAGATCTGGTGACTGTGCAGGCCATGGGAGATGTTCAACTTCACTTTCATGTTCATCAAACCAATCTTTCACCAGTCTTGCTGTGTGTATTGGTGCATTGTCATCCTGATACACGGCACCACCTTCAGGATACAATGTTTGAACCATTGGATGCACATGGTCCTCAAGAATGGTTCGGTAGTCCTTGGCAGTGACGCACCCATCTAGCACAAGTATTGGGCCAAGGGAAAGCCATGATATGGCAGCCCAAACCATCACTGATCCACCCCCATGCTTCACTCTGGGCATGCAACAGTCTGGGTGGTACGCTTCTTTGGGGCTTCTCCACACTGTAACTCTCCCGGATGTGGGGAAAACAGTAAAGGTGGACTCATCAGAGAACAATACAGATTTCACATTGTCCACAGCCCAAGATTTGCGCTCCTTGCACCATTGAAACCGACGTTTGGCATTGGCATGAGTGACCAAAGGTTTGGCTATAGCAGCCCGGCCGTGTATATTGACCCTGTGGAGCTCCCGACGGACAGTTCTGGTGGAAACAGGAGAGTTGAGGTCCACATTTAATTCTGTCGTGATATGGGCAGCCGTGGTTTTATGTTTTTTGGATACAATCCGGGTTAGCACCCGAACATCCCTTTCAGACAGCTTCCTCTTGCGTCCATAGTTAATCCTGTTGGATGTGGTTCGTCCTTCTTGGTGGTATGCTGACATTACCCTGGATACCGTGGCTCTTGATACATCACAAAGACTTGATGTCTTGGTCACAGATGCGCCAGCAAGACGTGCACCAACAATTTGTCATCTTTTGAACTCTGGTATGTCACCCATAATGTTGTGTGCATTTCAATATTTTGAGCAAAACTGTGCTCTTACCCTGCTAATTGAACCTTCACACTCTGCTCTTACTGGTGCAATGTGCAATCAATGAAGACTGGCTACCAGGCTGGTCCAATTTAGCCATGAAACCTCCCACACTAAAATGTGTTTGGACATTCTGGATGCATTTAGTTCTGATGCAGAGAAGCGCATCCTGAGGCTTCTAATCACACCGTTTATGTTGTTGTGTAGGTTGGTGTATATCTGAAAAATCATGATTTACATGCATCCAAAATGCTGGTGTAGATTCTCAGTCATTCAGGACACGATAATCCTAAGTGCTTAAGTAGAAGGCAACTGGTCTTGTTTCTTCAAGATGTTTCACCTCCAATCCAAAAGACTTCTCCAGTTCTCAATGCGGTTGGAAGTAACAGGCCTATGTTGGATGCTTGAGATAGAAGGGAAAGATGCAATCTATGTTAAACATGAAAACCAACAATAAACAGAGGAGGTGGCCCTAGATTTAATCTTTCTAACACCTTCTCTGCAGCCTTGACTTGTCTCCTCAGACGGTTTTGTCAGCAACTCAAATGTGACCAAAACTCACATGGCATCGTTTGAAATATGTTTGGATCGTCTTGACAACAACGACCCAAATGTTGTGCTGAAAAGAGGATAGGGCCAGTGACTTGTTTGTCCTAATGCGTGTCCTAATTGTCAAATCAGTGACTTCAATATCCCTAGTGGCGTGATTGTTCTGACTACAACTTATAGGCCTTCTAACCATGTTTGGAACTGAAGAAGCCTTTTGAATAGGAGGCAAAACCTCTAAGAAAGAAGAAGAAGAAAATAAGTCCAGTTGCCTTTTACTTGAGCACATATGATGCAAGCAAAAGTGAAGAAATGAAACCCATTTGTCTATTTTGATAGACCCATTTTGCATACTGCGTGTGTATTCGGATACAAATATACAGTGTGCTACTCTTTCAGGACAGAATCAGCTACTTTTCCCATGAAGTCGCGGTCTCATTTTCTGACCATCTTGGAATTAAAGTTCAAAGCCCTGACTATGAGCGCCGCCAAGTGGTGATAAAGTATTGGCTATATTAATCAGAAAATACTTCCAACACCCCTGCTGTGCTAGCCTCTTCAAGTAGTCAACATGCTGAGGTGAGCGAATCTTCATCAGAGCAGACAGAGAGTCTGTTTGAGTTTGGTAATTACTGCAACATGTGCTCACCATTTAAATAAATTTTGTAGCAGTGGCACCTTTGGACAGTATTTATTGCATCTCTAAGCTGTGACACTCATGCAACAGAATTTCTTGACAAGTTCCAAAACAAGATTGCAATATTAGCTGAAGACCAATTAATGTGAGCTACATTATCAGATGCAAAGATGACAGGTGGTGTTGGATCATTACTTACCTGGAGCTGTGTAACTACATATGCCTCTGAATTCAAGGCATATATACAATAATGTGACAAAGGTGTTATATATCACTTTTCTGTGAACACAGGAGGCATACCCAGTTGGCATTTAGTGGAGATGTAGCGCACTTTTACACAGTCTTCATTTTTTGAACTCAACATTTCAATACGTTCTGAGGAGAGGTGGCACCACTATCCAAATGTTTCTGAAGTGTGGCTTTATCCCACTCTCCTAGGGCTGAAAGACCTTAGCAAACAGCTAGGTTTAGTAATCGTGGCAGAAATGAGACAGATTACAATATGTTGTTTTACTCTTTTTTTTAAATATATTTTTAAATTAGATACCTTAGTACATCACAGTGAGACTGACACTCCTATACTGACAGGCAAATACCATTCAACACAAATTAGGTCTATAAAAGTACATTTTTTATTCTTTCATTACATTTGCTAGTTTTTTAAATTTAAAATATATGAACATGTTTTTAAATCACAAAACTCTAAAACATGTGTGAGATGTACGCTTACCTTGACTTCTCGGAGGTTCATGCATTCCTCCCAGGAGTAAAACTTTCGTTTCATTCTGAAAAAAAAAATGTTTCTGTTTAATTACCGTCAACTCGATTGCAAAATCCTCTGCACTCATTAAGGAAAATGATCTACCGCAGCACAAAACAATGGTTCTAAACGAGAAAGGTAAATAAAAATCTAAAGCAAGTTGCAAAAAAATCCCCAAATCTCCAGATTCTCACTTCTTTATGGCAACAAGTTCCCCTGACTCCAGACTGCGACCAAGGAGAACAGAGCCGTAGGTGCCGTCTCCGAGCTGTCTAATAGTGGTGTATCTATTCATTGTGCTTGTCCTTCCATGTTATCCTTTGGGGGGAGCATAGCGGTATAGATGGTAGTTAGGAGGAAAAAAAGAGTGTGTTCCTCTTCTACTGCTGAATGCAACCAGATTTTTCTATGGCAACAGCAGAGGACGTTCGGCTGAGCTGGAGGACTCATGGTGTCAGGAATTTGTCTCCTTTGAGCTGAAAATCAAAGAAAAATAAGTAAAATATGCAAATCCATGAACTATGGATGATGACCTTATTCATCAAATAAATGAAATAACGTTTTAAGAGGATAAAAGTACCTTAAAGAACAGAATCTGTCTAATGCAATTCTTTGAATATCTCAGGTACAGACAGTACTTTGCAAAAGTATTCATACTCTTTGAACGTTTATGTTGAAACCACTGATTTCATGTGACAGGCCAACACACTGCAGCATATAAATGTAAAGAGGAAGGAAAATGAGACACATGCTTTCCAATTAGTTTACCAAAAAAAATTAAAGGTGTGATTTTTAGCGACATTGTTGCAATTATACCTTCTAATCCTTTGTGATATGTCTCAACCATCTTCTCCTACCTGAGCTGTAAATCTCTGCAGCTCCTCATGAGCTCCCATAGGTCTCGTGGCTACTTCTCTGAATAACACTGTCCTTGCACAGGCTTTCAGTTTAGGTGGGCAGTCATGTTTTGGTAATTAACATGTTCAGCTGAGGGATTGCTTTGCTCCCAGATCATCTGTTTCTCTTATTGACGCTGTTTGTTTATTAATGTTGTCCAACAACCCTTAGAGGCCTTCACAGAACAGCTGCATTTATTCTGAGATGAAACTACACACAGGTGGACTCTGTTTACCAAGTATCTGACTCGTTAAGAGAATTTCTGGCACTGGACTTTATTTTGGGTGTCAGAGTAAAATGGGGTTTTAATACAAATGCATGCCACATCATTTTCCTTCCACTTTACAATTTGCACAACTTTATGTTCCACAAATAATCCCAATATAACCCAACGATGTTCCTATTTTTAACGTGACAAAATGTGTAAAAGTTGAAGGGGTTTGAGAACTTGTGCAAGGGATTGTATATACGGTATAAAAACAAGTGATCCTTTAAGTAACGAGTTGGAGTATAGTTACAATTTTACTTTAAAGGTATTCCCTCAGTATTATTAGCCTGTTACTGTAGACAGATCACTTTCTTCTCAATTTGTTTTCAATCTAAATTTGTATTTTTAGCAACTCAGTTGACACTCAGCTGCTTCTGGAGAACGCTAACCTGGAGAGCGCCGTTAACTCGTCCATGCTAGACCAAGCTAACCGAGGTTGTTGCTGGTGTTTTAGGTTTAAATTAAAAGTTTAATGGCGGCTGATGTGTGAAATAATCGGCAATCCTGCTTTGGTGTCTGCAGTGGCCCAACAACGGGCCGACCCTGCAGAGAAAACGGTGAGGGGAGATGAGAAGAAGGTGGTCTCCCTCACGGACTCAAAATCACTTGAGACCAAAGAATACTCACCCTCCCCGCTTGGAAGCGATAACAACACATGGCCAAGAAAATGCAGTCAATGTTTAACTAATCGCTCATGTCAGCAGATTTCCTTTTCAGTCACATTGTTAGACGATAACCGCAAGCAGGGAGACGCCGTCCGTCCACTCAGGCAGCGACAATTAACTCTCAGCTAGGCCAATTCACAGAGATCGCCATAATCTCGCGTTGTTACAAAATGTGTCTCCTGACAACAAATCTCAGCCTCTCCTCGGGCAAACGACAAAACAGACGAGATTTATTCGAGCCTTTACGATTAAGGCAGTTGTTTCTTTTTAAAAGCCAGGGTTAAAAAATTCATAGTTTATAAAGCTTAACCACGTGAAGTTAGTATAATTATGTTTTCTGTTTGTTTTCTTTAAAAATCGGAACCAACCTTAACGTACCAACTACTTTTATTCTCTAAATATTTTAGACCAACAGTCATAAATATTAATATTATTGAAATATAAACACATTTAATAGGTAATATATCTAATATGGAAGGAAAATATTCTTGAAATGGAAAATTTGTCACTGCATTGCAAAGGCGGAAGTGAGCTGCCGGTATTGCTCTTGATCCATAATGTTTGGTTTCGCTCTACATGGGTCCAATACAAAAAAATTATAGCAACAACAGTAATAGTAGCAACAGTAATAATAACAGTAATAAAAAGCAATGTTAATAATAAATAATGGTAATAGTAATGAGGAGGTACACAGTGCATGAGTTCTGTGATAGTGACTCTAACAGGGATGGATGAATTATAAAATCTGATTGCAGTTGGGAGGAACAATTTTCTGTAACGTTCCTTAGAGCAGCGGGGTTGAACCTGCTCTTTAATTTGTCCAGTGTTTTGTTAGACTATCCCTGATTGCCAGCATCCTGTCCTCCACCACCTCCTCCAAGGTGACCAGTTTAGAGCCCACAGTAGACTCTTCTTTCTGATGAGTTTATTCAGTCTACAGGCGTCTTTTGCCTTGATGCCTGCACCCCAGGACACCGCAGCAAAGAAGAAGGTACTCGCCACAACTGATAGCCAAACCGCAGCATCTTGTTGCAAACATTGAAGGACCTGAGTCTCCTCAGGAAGTAAAGTCAACTCAGGCCCTTCTTGTTCAAAGGCACCCGCAAGGACTACACCATCTTTGAAAAACATTGAACTAAATAAACAACTATGTGGAACAAAAGTAAACACATAGATATTAATGCAAACCCATTTAATAGTATGTATATTTGCTTAGTATCAAGATGCATCATCATCTTGAAAGCTGGCTTCTTTGAAACCTAGTTTTGAAACGAAATGTGAAAAGTACAACATACTCGAAATCTCTGTTTCTCTATTTCCACTCAATTGTTTAAGAGAAAAGTCACTAGTGCAAAATCAAGTGCACACATCACAAGTGGTCCAGATCAACTTCAGTGAATAACTTCCAGACAGTGCTTCTCTTTCTCTCCGCCATCACAGGCTGTTCTCAGTGCTCTGACTCTTCCTCTCCAGCAGAGCAGGGAGAGGAAGAGGCAAAGTGTGCCTGAATGAGAAGCTGAGAGAGAAAGGTTCACTGTTTGCACTGACAGATTTTGAGCGAAGTTGTGTTCACATGCACTCTCTGAGGAAATTTGAGTAATTTGTTGGATGTATAGAAGAGAAGCTGCAACAAAAGTATCGAAGTGAATATGGTGCTTAGATACAAAATGTATTACTGCGTGAATCTGTTAAAGTTTTTTATTTGGCCTGTTGATAGGAGGGCTGGTTATACTGGTTATACTGGTATAGTCTAAAAGCTGCATGTAAGAAAGACTTAAAATGGAGCTCCTTTGTGCGTTTAGGATGCAGTAGCTTCCATGGCTTTTCCTCCATGGTTTGGGGGACTTTGCCTGGGAGTGATATTAGTTTGGCTTGAGTTCTCCTGACTCCCACAGCCTGTAGTGTGCATTCCTGGAAAGATTTTGTCTTCCTGGTCGGCTTATCTAGTTGTTTTCTCTCAGCTGTTGATAACTGCTCCTTCCGTAGATCACACCTTAGGACACGACTGATGACACAAAAAAGTCCAAAAAGAATCCAAAACACCCAAGTCTCCTCAGTGGTTAGTGTCTGGTCTGATCCTTCCTATAAAAATTATATCCAGTGTTGTGTGTCCAGTTCAGTTTATTGTTAAAGGAAACTCCCAGGTAGTTTTGATCATTCATGACTGCTCCTCTTTCACCTTCTGTAAACCTTATTTTCAGTAGTTGAGTTGGTGAAATAGTTATGTTTGGTATTTTGTTTCTCGTCCAGTGACCACTTACCCTACTGTAACCCACCTGGAACACTCACTAGTTACATATAGCTTTTTCACACTCTTTTTAAGCTCTTTCTCTTTTGTTTATCAGTTGAATACAGAGGTAGAGGACCAGAAGAACATAGGTAATGCTATATGTTTTGTAAAGCAAGAACAAAGGCAGTCTTGTGTTGTTTTATTTAAATGAATAAAAATGATAAAAATACCATTTGATTACAAAAACTTCAGTAATTACAAGCATAATAATAATACTGATAATAATGTAAAAGGAAGCAGTCGCCCAATTAAGAGACATTTATGTGTTTATGTTTTATTTATAAAACAAATATTCAAAATTCCCTGATTTAACCTTTTCGTTTAAATTATTGACTAAAATTAAACTGAATCCTTTACTTTGGAATAAACTGTCCATCTCCCAGTGTGCATTTAATATGTGTAGTGCTTTAAATGGGCATATTCACAGGTTAAAGCTGATCCAGGGAGACATGTGTTTTCCTCCTATAGCGCCTCTCACTGGT
Source organism: Crenichthys baileyi (assembly GCA_036173005.1). Taxonomy (NCBI): domain Eukaryota; kingdom Metazoa; phylum Chordata; class Actinopteri; order Cyprinodontiformes; family Goodeidae; genus Crenichthys; species Crenichthys baileyi. The sequence continues at coordinate 38,476 of JAHHUM010002536.1, forward strand.
CCCCTCTGCCCAGCTTCAGCGCACTTCCTGCCCGCTTGTGTCACCAAGGCTCCGGGGCCGCTCAGCAAGATGGCTGCGTTCCTGCGAGCTCGTAAATTTGTCCGCTGTGTGGTCCGTTTCTCCGACCGTGAACTGTAAACGGGACCGGTGAGCAACTGCGAAGATTAAAAGGAGACCTACAGACCAAAGTGTCATGGTGGGTCTCCGTGTTTTATACGTTTAATATCGGCGGGGGGACAAACGGGTTAGTCTGCTCGGTAGCTAACGAAGCTAACAGTCAGATCACCTGGTTTCCTCTAGGTTACCTGTTCAGCTGTTTGTGTCTCTGCACAGATCCGCTAGTTAACACGCTTAGTTAACAGGTGCAACAAAATGCGCACATGAAGCGGAAAAAAGACGATGTTTTCATTCACTGATCGAATAGTAGCATCAGCTTGTAAACAACATAGTGTTACACTGAAATTATAACGAGTACATGGTGGACGTGTGACGGATGTTGTTTTTAGTGGAAGTTTATTTAAAGTTAGTTTTTTGAAAAGCTACATGCCCCTTTTCCCAAATTCAGAAAAGCAGATTGTCACTGAAGCTACTATACTATTCCTTATAAAAGAAATATTAAGCCAAGTTTTCTGTGCACATTTTGAAATATTCAACTGTCACGATGACTCGTCAAATAGTCCCTAACATTTGATTGGTTAACCTGCACAGCAGTTTAGCAGTGGACCAATCAGCTTGTTTCTTATAGAGTTGTTGGGTTGAGATGAGTGGCATATCAGTTTACATTGTACTTTACTACCAGTACCAGTGTTTCACCAGTTATATAAATTAGTAATAAATGTAGGAAATCTAAATAAGCAAACAAGTAACATTTTGATTTATTATGTGTGAAAATCATATGTAAATATTTCATTCTTTCATTTTTCCTGGGCTTCAGTCCATCATTCATAATTTAAACGGAGACCTAAACATCTCATTGGTTAACCTGCACATCAACATAGCTGCAGACCAGAATTGGCCACGTTTTTCTGCACAAACAAGGAATTTGACCTCGGTTTCCGTCTCCCGCGTCATATATCAGCATCAATCGAAACAACAACCGCAGTGTGGAAAAGCACATAAATAAAATAAGGATAAGGAGCATTATGTAGCGTTACTGAGCCCTGATCAGTGATCTTTGTTAAGGAAGACTTAAATTATATATATTATACATGTTAAAAGGTTTAACTAAGTATAAATAAAGTTTTGCATTATATTGCACATGTTTCCAGCTTTATTTATATGTATTGAAGGACTCTATTATTTATTGGATTGTGGCACTTTTGGCCCTTGATTGTTCCAAACAGTCCCAACATTTTTTGGACCTCACCCCAATTATGATTTGATGTAGTTCTATACTACAAGTTCCTCCTTCACTTTGTCCACTGTTTAGATAAATGAGCAGTGAAAAAATAAGGGGCAAACCTTCCTGGAGTAATTCAGGTCAGATAACCACAGTACACTCATGGAACAACTTCTGCAATAAACTGGAAAGTGTTATTTAAGACAGTTTATAGGAAAACAAGGCCAGACTACATTTTTATCCAAGGCTGAGCTCACTTTTATGGAGTAAGAAGAAGCTACTCATTTTCCTATACTTAGCATAGTTGTGTAAAAAGCTACTGGGGAGCTAACAATGTTTCCCAGCGTCATTTTCTTGTTTTCATATGCAGGCTGACGAAAATGCTGATATTGGAGGTACATTAGAGGATGAAGATGAGAGTTCAGATGACCCAAACCTTCAGGTGAGAAAACGATCCGAGGATTCAGTCATGTTTTATATGTATGTTTTTCTAGTGGTTCTTGTTATTTATGAGACAGGAACCCCTTAATCAGTTTTACCCAACTATTGCAAAAAAATTATTTACTCCATTTTGTTGTTTGATGTTGGCAAAAACAGCTGTAAACCCTGCTAACAAGGGAAAAAAGTGACTTTTTTTTGTAATTTCTTGGCAGCTGGAGCTCAATGCGTTCAGAGCTCAGTGGATGTCTGAACTCAAACCGAGCTCTGGGGCGAGTGACCGACTGCAGAGGGCAAGAGGCGTGAAGAGGACTCAAGACGTTGCTCGGGAGGAAAAAGTGAGCTGGTTTATGTATTTTTTTTTAGTATGGCTAACAGTTTGTGCTACTGTGAGGTTGGTGTTAAATGACTAATGGGATTTACCTTCCTTCAGGCTACAGAGTTGTTTCTGAGAGCTGTTCAGGAGGAGCAGAATGGAGCTGTCTATGAAGGTAAGCAAATAGAAGGTGGTCAACATACCTGCTAGTGAAATCATAAATTGACTTCAGAAATCAAATGCAGAGGCAACCATACCCTTATATTCTAAGGCTAAATGATTTCTGCAGTAACTGATCTTGTTTAATTGCCACTCAAACTATCTGAGTTGTGTATGAGAATTTTAAACAAGATTCAGAGTATTCTGATGCTTTTACTTGCAGCTATCAAGTTCTATCGCATGGCTATGCAGCTTGTTCCTGATATTGAGTTTAAAATCAACTACAGCCGTCCTCCTGATGCAGACAGAGGTGAAGGAAATTAGTAAGTTACATTTTACACCCGAGTAGCATCACAGCAGCCATAAATTATGCAGTGTAAAATTAAAGAGCTGTTTTAGGACCCCTACCAAAAACTGTTTCTCCCCTTTCGACTGTGTCAGCCAAAGATTTCAGGCATCATCTGACACCGTGTACCAGTGTACTCTACATAAGTACCTTAAGTGTTATCAAGGCCAAACATCAGATCAAAGTGGATTTAACTGCTGCATATAAATTGCCCTGCAAAAACGGCAATATTGCCAAAAATGTCAATGTTTATTATTAGGATGTTACTCACAAGGACAAAATACTGCATCATTGTGAAGGAGAAGTAATACTATTGGTTTTCAAAATAGTTTTCAAATGAAAATCTTAAAAGTGTGGCGTACGCTTTTACCCCTTAACGAAACCCTGAGCAGCTAATTGCCTTCAGAAGTCACCTAATTAGTGAACAAAGTCAACCTGTGTGTTAATCTTAGTATAAATTCAGCTGTTCTGTGAAGGTCTCAGAGGTTTGTTAGCCAACATTAGAGAACAAACATCATCATGCAAACCTCCTAAAATAAGCTAGACGGACAAGTTGGGCAAGAAGAGCTTTTCTTCAGCAGGGAGAAGGAAGCTGAGCAGATGGATGGAGCTAAACACAGAGCAATACTGGAAGAAAACCTGATAGATCCTGAAAAAGCTCAAGACTGGGGTTGAGATTCACCTTCCGGCACGACAACGACTCTAAACATACAGTTAGAGCCACAATAGAATGGCTTAGATTAAAGCATATTTATATTTTAGAATGGCCTAGTCAAAGTCCAATTCTTCAAATAAATCTGATAGTGTTTTTTATTTAATGAGTTATTCTTCATCCCAACGTTGTTTAGAAATCAAAGTGGTCATGATGTAAAGCACCTTAAAGCAACATTTTTCCTGCTCCACAAACAGTTAACACAGCCTTTTGAGTCAACTGTAATTCTTGGAACGAGGATCATCAAGCCAGATTACAGTGTTTGCTCACCCTGTGATACCCGCAGTAAAACATCTGTTATCAGTGACAGAGGTGCTTACTTCTAGGAGAAAGTTCATAGTCTCAATAACTTCTCAAGCTTTTTTTGCCCTATATGGTCAATAGATGCAGAAATGAGTTTCCTTTGTTATCTGTATAGGTTTTATTGGATCAGCATCAACATCTTGGTCAACACAGACTCATGAATCATCACTACATAACTTTATTCGTCTTAATTTCATGACTCTTTAACCTTCTGTAACCTCGTTGTCATTTATTTTGTTCATCTTACTCCTCTCAAACTGAACATGGTGTGTAATTTTCCTAGCATGGAGGACAATGACGCAGATGGTGAGATTGAGGATTTGCTTGTCTACTTTGAGCAGCACCTCACTCTGGAGAGCTCCTTTCCAAAGATCTGCACGCCTGAGCTTGAAGTAACTCAGACGCACATTTCAGGTAGAAATCAGTCCCTGAACTTTGTGTGAACTCGGAAGTCTTCACGCAGGCACCCGTATTATGAACGCCCTTCTCTGCTTGCAGCCTTGCCACGGGAAATCCTAATGTACATATTTCGCTGGGTTGTGTCGAGCGAACTGGACATGCGGGCATTGGAGCAGCTCTCCTTAGTCTCCCGTGGGTTTTATATCTGTGCCAGGTGGGTTGTTGATTAGCAGTCGTGCATCTGGAGATGTCAAGTTGTTTCTGCTCAACAGACACAGAAATGAAAATGTTTTTTTTGTTTTTTTTCTCAGAGACCCTGAGATTTGGCGTTCTGCTTGTTTAAGAGTGTGGGGACGTAACTGCACCAAACTAGGACCCTTCAAGTCCTGGAGGGAAATGTTCCTGCAGAGGCCACGTGTTCGCTTTGATGGTAACAAAACATTGTGTCAGGATGGATGGATGATGGACGGATGCTTCACTTTTGTTTATCAGAACCTCTTTTAATACCAATTAAAAAATAAAGACAAAAATATATATTTTTTTTTAATTAATGTCCCCCAAAATGTAAAAAAATGGCTTTTATGTCAGAGAAAGAAACTGCAACTACATTTGTTAAATAATATCAACAGGTGAAATTTTATAAGTTAATATATAAACATATTTCTTCAATCAGTCAAGGCCCCAGAATTATTGGACTAAATTATTGGACTAATAGGTAAAGTAAAACTGCATACCAACAAAACAATTGAAATAAAAACATAATCTCTTTAAAATTTGATAAGCAAAATAATAAAAGATGAATTTAAAACAAGACATAATTTTTGAAGTTCTGCTAAAAGCCACAATTCAACCAGGAAAACGTCCAGTTCATCCTAATTATAGGACTTAGAACTAAGGACTTAGTCAGAAGTGTTTATTTATGACTAGATTTTCCATTCTTGGTCTTAATTACATTTTAACTCTAAATATCTACATTTGATTATTCCTGACTTCTTATATCAATGTTTCTTTGTGCGGCATGTTGTCGTTTTGGCTAAAACCTTCGGGTGTGCTCAACTACAAGGCCCATGATGCAGAGCAGCAAACAGTTCTGTCAATTGTTTGCTGCAAACCTGCAAAATAATTCGGGTCTTTAGACTAACTCGGTGTAGTTTGTTTGGTGAAATAAGCTCTTCATCTTTTTTTGTCATCTACCACTAACTCGTCATCGTGGGAAGGCGTATAATTAAAAAGGTTTCTAAAACGATTTAATTCTATGTAAAAACCGTTTTTCAAAATGTTTATTCTCAGCTTCTAGAAGGGCTCCCTCTTTATTTGAAAATTTTGGCTATATGTAGCCCAGTTTAATGGTGGTCCTATGAAAGTAATGGTAGGTATTTATAAGATGTCCCAAATCAAAGGTTTCACCTAATTTAGACTTTCATAAAGGAGCATTTCAAAGACAGATCTCACAAGAAGCCAGACACAGATCTGGTTAAAAAGTTCCTGTAATAATATTGCTTCACTGCCAATCTTATATCTAGTGTGGGTAATTTATAGACCATTTCTGCTCTGTTTCCATAGGTGTTTACATCAGCAAGACATCATACATTCGTCAAGGAGAGGAATCCCTGGACGGGTTCTACAGAGCTTGGCATCATGTTGAGTACTACAGGTCAGTTGCTGTTTATTCATGTCTCAATGAAAAGGCTGACAGGGTGCTGCTGGATTAAACGTTCATCCACTACGTCTCAACATCGTTATTCAAGGTACCTCCGGTTCTTCCCCGATGGCTGCGTCCTGATGCTCACCACACCTGAGGACCCTTTGTCAGTTGTTCCCCGTTTGCGCACGAGAAACACCAGGTGCAGCTCTGTGAACTGCAAGCTCAAAAATACCAGACACTGTAACATAAAGCGGGAATAGCAGCCGCTGTGACCGAGCAATTTTCTTTCTTCTTACAGAATGGATTCTGTTCTGCTCGGTCATTTCCGTCTGTCACAAGAGACGGACAACCAAACCAAAGTCTTTGCTGTTGTCTGCAAGAAGAAGGAGGAAGTGAGAAAAAGCATGTTTTTACTTTGTTTTTTGTTTATTACTCCAACATTTTGTGTTAAATGGTGTACTGTCGGTCACCCTCAGTGGAGCAGTCAAATTCTCCATGAATCCTAATGGTTCCTACATAGTGGACTATGTAAGTCTGGAATATGGTTTCAGTATTTCCCAGGTTTGGATATGTTTGGAAAACGGAAGAATGGTGTGGAAAAGTATTTGTTAAATGGCATCAATTCCTTCATTAATTATTTTATCCATCCATCCACCAGTCTATTGCGTCAATTACTCATTTTCCTCCCATCATATTTCTACTTCTAAAAAATTGGCTAAAACAGACTGAACACTCTAGAAATGTGAATCTGGAAAAGTCTAGATTTTCGACATAAATACCTTTACTAACCCTGAATATTACAGGTAAGTTAGCTTGTAAATGGTGTCGTTTCTTATCAGAAAGCGACCGAGTTTCAAAGGAATCGGTTCTGCAGGCGGAACCAGGCTCCTGAGGCTGAACACGCCTTCCACGTGGGGCTCCATCTGACCTCCAGAGGGCGTCAGAGTTTCAGTAAGCTTGTGTGGATCCACCACTCCTGTCACATCACTTACAAGTAAGACTCCAGAGTATCATTATATATTAGCAGAAAAAAATCTCCCTGATTTAATTTTTTTTTAAATGACCATGGTCGTGTTTTCAGGTTGACTGGGGAAACTGTCATCACAACGTTTGACCTCGACAGGATGTACACCCCCTTCTTCTTTGCACGTGTGAAGAGCTACAGTGCTTTCTCTGAGCAGCCCCTGTAAGAAGCAAATCCAGCCCTGCATGATCTCATGAGGATCACAGAAGAAGCTGATTCACCGTTCAAGTAAAGACGAATCCTCCTCAGTTTGTTTAGTTTGTGCTGTAGCAGGGTTATGGTAGCACCTTTGAAGCCCTCACGTTTCCCCACACCGGCGCATGTTTTGTTTCAGGTTTGCCTGTTAGGATGCTGCTTATTTTCTGATAATCAGAAATTACAGTGATTTGCTGAAAGCTACACTGATTTAGCAACCTTTCCCACCTGTTTCAAGAAATGAATGTGTTTTTTGTTTTCTTCGTGCACTTGCTTCCTCAAATAAATGTGATGGCAAAAAAGAACAGACTTGTTATTGCCACATGTAACGATGCAGGTTTTCTTCCATTCATTGTTTGTTCACGCACAGCTGTGGGGATAAAATGATGACTCATGAAAAAGTCATGAAGATCCTATTTCACAACCTCGGTGAACAGACAGTACAGATCTGGTTTCTGACTTTTGCTCCATTTCTCCTACAGTTGGATGCATCTGTATAATCCAGGATCTATTTTCTGAGAACCAAACAGAAGTAGAGCCAAAAGAATTTGCAGAGATAAAAAAAATGGATAAAAATTTGCTGCTTGTTGCAATTAGAAGCTTTTATTGAACTGATGTAAAAATGTATACAAAATCCTTGAATGTTCAAAAAAGGGAGATAAAATGTCGATTCGGCACAACAGTCAATATGACATGTTTTGCAAGATTTAGATGTGTTTAAAAATATGTATTTTCTAGTTTTGTAGACGCGGTGACCCAAAGATGCCCCTCTGCTGTGCCAGTAAGGTTTGGGGGATTTTTACCTCCCTTACCATCCTGCTCACGGATGGTAAGATAACTTAGATCTTTGTTTGTCACAATAAAAGTTTAGTTGAGTAGCTATTTCCTCAAATGAGGTGATCAACATTACAGGTTATTTTGTCTCATATATTTTGAAGAATGGGCCTCTGTGCCATGTCATATTTTTACCCCTGGAAACAGGAAGTTTCTAGACACGGATCAACTAAAAAAAGTTAAGGGTAAATTAAAAAATGCTTTAGGCTTGTAATTGTGTTTCCCAGCTGTCTTTCTTGGTTGACTGGGAAATGGGAAATGTACTTTTTGTGGTTTCACTTACAGAAGAAAGATTTCATGAATCTTAAACTGTATTTTACTGACTTTTCCGTGTAAAATTAGCTGGTCCAGGCTTTACTCGTCATTTTAGATTTGAAGTAGACTGATCAAATGCACATCGGATTCCAAATAATAACCCAACCCTGAAATTGCTCCTTAAGTTATCAATGAATAGGAATCTCAAACAGATACCAATATTAGCTGTTGTGTTGCCCACTGACACAAAGGTGTCCTGGGTGGTGGATGTTAAACCAAGACGATTGGGTTCTGGTTGGTATCCCTTCTTCTAGTCCTCTCAGGAAGTGCCCCCCCATAGTAAAATACAATGTGCCCCTCCTACTTTGGTCCCTCCAGGTTCCAATTGCTGCAGTGAGCTGGTGCCTGCCTGACGTGTTGGGGGCTTTGGGGGGATCTTCCCTGCTTGGTGCCGGGCGTTCTTGCTGCAGGGGGTTGGTACGGGACCTGGGCTGATGGGAGCGGCTCCCGGGCTTGGTCTGGGTTGGGGGGCCCAGCGTCTTGCTCTGTGCCTCTTTGACCTGGGGGCTGCTGCCCCTTGACTGGAGGACCTTGATTGTTCCCTGATTTAAAAATAGCTTTCTGTGACTGCTTATTGGCAACACAGAAAAATTATGTAGTTAGTGCTTTTTTTCTACAAAGATCATCTATGCAGGGAACTTAAATCGTTCCGATGGAAGTAAACAGATGAAAAGGATAGATTTCTGCTAACCCACCAAAAAGTTTCTCAGAAGCACTTTTTGCCTCAGGATTATCAAACAATTACAATCTTGAATTTAAATGAAAGGACTAAACCAAGGCTGAGGGAAGAGCAGACGGCACAGTTGATGACACAGGTAAGAAAGATGGCTCAAGGAGGGAGTGAACAGCCAGACCACCGGCTGTTATATAGCTTATAAGGTAAGACGATGTTTCTAGCACACCACTTTTTTACATTTTTTAAGATCTCTTCTCTTAGTACAAAACATCTACTGATTTTTGCAGATCACATTAGATCAATAACTGCTCTCTCCAAACAATCCTCCTGCATGTTCATCTAGAATAATTAGCCCCAGCAGTATCGTAGCATAGAATAACATTTAACTTGTAGCGCAAGTAAAACATGGATTATTGATGTGGAGAAAAGTGAGACTTGCACAACCACCACATGGTTTGCTAGTATAAAGTTGGTTATTGCTGACTGTTGTTGGGAGGAACATGTTCACACATACCTGTGGACATCAGACTAAGAGTGCTGGACACATCAGAACCACATCAGAAATAATAATTTATCTGAATGCTGCCAGAATTTTAGTGTTCAAATTGCAGTTTTTGTCACACGTCATTTGAAAAATGACAGTAAGACTGGGCTTGGGACATAGTGCTTTAAAATTCCTTGGGTCCTGCTTTGTTAGGTCTCCAAGCTATTTATCTCAGACAACAGTTTTCTAACTTCCTCCTTGTCACTGAATACACCATGAAATGCAATCTTTCAAAAAACTGAGAAGGAAAAGTTGTAAAAATGATAATATATACCCTTCAAATTTTCTGTGTTAGACAAAAGCTTCACCACTAACAAATGATTAATGATTTATTTGTTTTAAGGCCTTTTACACACCTTTACCAGGGGAGGGCCCTGTTGTCTGCTGCCTCAGACTATGACTTTTGGGAAATGAGAGGCTTCTATAGAAATAATGGGGTGGAAGCCAAGCCAAAATTTCATGAGTTTCTCGTTATCCCCAACACATGGTGAGCGGTTCACCTGCGTGGCACAAGCCCATCAGCTGTGTTTATTAGGCAAGAAAAAAGGGGCGAGTTCACTTAACTGCAAAGGCCTTCGTGAAATGAGTCTTGCTGGTGTCTCCTTCTTTGCAATACGTTTTGGAAAATGTATCTCATTCATTTTTTTGTTCACTACTTGTGATCCTAGTCTATCGAGCCAAATCCATCACCGCTATTACACAAGGCCCCCAAAAGTTTTGAAATTTAGCCAAAAAAATGTGTGGACCCCGGCCCCAACATGCCCGTGTTTACTAGTGGGGGAGCCATTGTTGCGATTTAGAAACAGGAAAACCTATGCTGATAGAACAAATTTTGGACAGATAATCCATTTCCAGTGGTCGCATATTTATACTGAACATAACATTCACAAAAACAGAAATGTTTCTTTGATCCGTTTACAAAATGTTAATTTTCCAAAGCTTCCAGGCAAAGTGTTGATTTAAGTGGGGTCCATAAAAAGTCTTTATGTGCCAAAAAAAAAAATTGCCCACAAAAAGTTTGGGGAAATCCCTTTTGGAAATTATTTTGCGAACAAATTTTAAGCCTGTTCGGAAAAACAATTGATGAAAAAGAAAATAGGGGCGGGCATAAACAAACCCTC
>JAHHUM010002537.1:0-48081 GCA_036173005.1 Crenichthys baileyi
AGTCAAACACACGCTACATGCTCCAGTTACAAACACAGGTATTCAAAGCACATCTACATTGGTCTACGCATAACTTGTCTGAACCATACACAAATGCCACCAGCATATATAACAGCCTCTTGTCCTATGGTACTCACCACTCCCACACCAGTCTACTCTGCTTCTCTTTTTTCTATTTCTTTCATTCCTCTTTTTCTGTTTCTTTCATTCCTCCCTCATGAAGAGGTTGATCCAAATTTACTTGAATTTACTCAAATCAATTTGAGACCTGATGCAGTTATAAAGTGATAACTCAATTCTATGTGTAAAGATATGTCATTACATATGCTGGGTGCTCATTGTTAAGGAGTAGCACATTCTCTGTAGTTTCACATTAAACCAAAGCTGATGGAAAACTAGGAGGTAAATCTCTCCGCCCATCTGTTCTCCCAACCTCCTCTGCAGTAATTCACTTTCAAACTGATTCCTGTTCTTACTGTATCCATTCTTTTCATTATGATAACAGTTGTACATTTTGCCGTGCTATAATCACAGACTCTACTGTAATATATTGGTATTTTATGTGATAGGTTTGTTGAACCAGAGAACCATAACATGTAGGGCACAGACTCTTTAGGTCTGGTTTTGGCCACCTCTGACCCTAACTGACAGTTTAGGTAAGATGATCAATAATCAGAGAAGCAACCAAGAGGCCCATGCTATAACTGGATGAGCTGCAGAGATCCATAGCTCAGGTGGAAGAATCCGTTGACATGAGAACTATTAGTTTTGCAATCCAAAATTCTAGCTTTTATGGAGGAACACAAAGAACAAAGCCATTTTGAAAGAAAGCCAGAAGATGCCCTGTTTGCAATTTGCCACAGGCATTCACATTACACATGTAGGGGACAACATGGAATGAGTTTGTCTGGTCTGAAAGGGTTAGGGCAGGGTTAGGGTTAGGGTTAGCTTCGCCTCCATGGAACTCTGCACATCACCTTGAGCTCATCATGCCCATCATGAAACATTGTGGAGGCAGGATGATGGTGTGTGAGGGTTTCTCCTTCACACACCAACAGGGAATGGTGTGACAGGGAATCTGGTGAAAGTTGATGTGAAAATTCATGGAACTAAATAGGAGAAATCCTGGAAGAAGACATATTAAAAGAGACTGAGGCAAAGGTTTACCTTCCAGAAGGACATCAACCATAAACATACAGCCAAATCTACAATATGCTTTAGATTTAAACATATTTATTGATTAGAATGGTCCAATCAAAGAATCCGATTGAGATTCTGTTGCAAGACCTGAAAACTGATGCGCAAAGAGGCTCTCCATCTAATCGTACTCGACTTGCGCTATTTTGCAAAAAAGAATGGTCAAAGATGTAGTCTGTAGATGTCCAAATATGATAGATATATACCTGAATCATTGGTCTATCACATAAAATCCAATAATGTATATTGACATTTGTGTTTGTATTGCAACAAAATGTGTTAATGGTAAGTGATTTAAATACTTTTGCAAACTCTATATTCTGTATGTGAGAAAGTAATTTCTGAAGCTTTTAGAGAATAGTAAGACGTAAAACCCAGTTATACTATTGTGAGTTTAATTGCTTAAACAGTCGTATCTTTCTGCATGCTGCATGTGACGTGTGTATGTATTGTTTAGTGTTGTACTGCCTGCTAGCTAGCTTCAGGCTGAATCAGATCTGGCTGGCCTCACCTCATGCTGTGAGAGACAGCAACGGAGAAAAGGCACAAGGGACTTAGGAAAATGTCACATCTATTAAGAGGAATGCAATATAAATAGAAAAACACATCACGACAAAAACACACACAAAAAAGGATATCCAATTAAAAAAAGTATTTTAGGAACAAACAAGAATATTATTCATTTTAAATGTATTGCTGTAAATTTCCTAGCTTTGAACATGGAATGACATCAAAACTCTAGGTTTGTTTTCTTTCTTTTTGAGTAATATGATCCTTTTGACTTGCCCTTGCCTGGGGGTTTCTACCTCATGTGAAGCCTATCAGCCCCTGGATCCAAGCATCCACCCACAGCCCCTCCTCTTACACCTGCCAGGAGTTAAGGTAAGTATTTGGCCTTTTTTGTTTTTCTCCACTTCGGCGGCAGTGTCCATTAGTGTGTGTTCATGTTAAACAAGCAGAATCAGACTAAGCCTTTACACCCTGTTATGAAAACATAAGGGGTGGGGGCTGAGCTGTGCTTGTGTCTGTTATTTTGCACGTCTATGTGACGATAACATGTCTCAGTGTGTGTGTATCTGTATATAAAAGGGCTTATGCAGGCACAAATTCGAGTGTGTGTTATAAAGGTTGGCTGCCCATGGGGAAGACCGGAGGAGCTTTTGTTTTGAATTCCTTCAAGCCAACTGTCATAATAGAGTTGTAAAAAAATGGCTGAGTTTGAGAAGTGAGGGGAGGAAAGCTATTACACCATTATAGCAATTTTTCTTTGTCAATGAATTAAGAGTTTTTACCACACAAATTTGAAACAAAACACACATGCACACACTGAACACTTAAATGCATTTTGAAGAAAATTTATATTTTTTACATTTCTGCCCCTCACTGGCTAACCCATTCTGACAGGATAGACACTCCAAAAATGTTAAGTCATTGAATCAGCAGTTTGTAATGTTCTTGTGATTTGTTTTATTTATTTATTTTTATTTATTTATTTTAATGTGTGTTTTTCACTGTTTCATGTTATAATAAAGGGACATACCTGAAACTGAGTTTGGCTGCAGAGATGAGCCCCTCCTCAGGCTGCCTTTGGCTGTTCATAAATCATCAGCTGAAATGGCCATGTCCTTTAATGATGTGAGCTCTCATTAAAAAAAGCTCATCGCCAAATCAAAGCAGGCATTGAGTGCTGTGGAACTTGAGTAGTTATGCTGCGCTATGTATAAAATGTGTGTCTCATTTTAAATCTCTTGACCGATTAGTTGCACAGATAGTCTGTCATCACCGCATCATACTATCAAGTAGCAAAAATAGATTACCCTTACGAATAACCAGCCTTTGCTTCTCTAAAATCAAATTGATATTTCTGCAACTTTTACGATACAGATTGCTCATGGGTACATAAAGTCTGCTGAAGAACACTTTAGTCCTCCATGATCACCTTTTTATTTTTGAAGGGGATGCTCAATTGTTTTTATTGGCTAGTGAATGGAGCTAGGACAGACCATTATGAAGGTACTTTTTAAAGCTGCAGGAGCTCAAAGACCAACTTGCTTGTTCAAAATCAGCATTGAGAAAAGACTTTATGCTTCTGTTGCTTACAGCAGAGGCAGTAGATAGTGAGTGTGACAATAAAACAAACCAGTTAAATACCACATCAGAGATTTATTAATCCCACTAAATAAGCATCAGCAGCTGCCAATTTCTATACCTGTTAGTGTCCTGCCAGATGAGTGATAGGGTTCAACATTTTTATTAGTTTTTTTTTCACTAATTTTGGGAGCATTATAATATTGTTTAAAATCAGAAAAAAGAAACCAAGTATTTGGCAACAGTAACTTCAAACCGGCAAGTTTGCAGCTCAAGTAGAGTTGGTTAAACTACCAGTAGCCAAGGGAACTCTGAAACAACTCTAAAACCTTCATGGAGCCTGGCTTTAGACTCATTGATGAGACTAATTAGGTTGTCCTTTTTCTCTTTAGTCAAAACAGACAATCCCCTTTTACACAACCTCTTCAAACAAAGCCTAAGATGACTCATTCCCATTTCCCTCATTGTGCGTTGAATGATTGCGGCAGAATGGAAGGTTGACATTAAATTCACCGTTGTTGGCTCTCTGAGCAATCAATGAAACCAGAATATGTTCAAATTATAGTTGTGTCCATGCTAGACATGCATCATGGTGGGACTTGACTCACGAAACAATTCCATGTGTGAATGATCAGAGGTCTTAACATGAGCCTGTTGGTGCTGCCAGACACCAGAATCACAGAGTAAACAGGGCTCAAGTTTCCACTTTGTGATGTTCTTCCCCAAATGCCTCAAACCCAGAGAAGCTGGCCGCAGCTTTGGTTAAGGTTAACATACAGCAACAATAAATTGATTAAATAACAACTGTGGTAATATCTACAACTGTAACATGGATATTCCTGATGTAGTGCCATTCTAGGCTCTCACTCATATCTGTCAGATTATTATTTAAGATTCCTTTAATAGTTTGATAATACTATGTGCTGAAGATGAAAAAATATAATTAACAGAACATAACAACTATGTCGAAATCAAGGTAATAACATATTTTCATCTCCTACATCCCCCAAATAGATAATTAAATGAACTAAATAAAACAGTCCTCTTCTCTGATGTCATCTCTGCGGGGAGAATAACGTTTTAGTGTTTTATCTGCTTTCCAAAACTTCATTCACATTTTAACCTGCTCAATGCTATTACTTATTGAATATCCTTACCATTATATTCCCTATCATTAAATTCCCTGCTGGTTGTGGGCATTCACACTGACTCATGATTTAAAGCCTCTGAGGGGAGTGTTGTCCTCCTAGTGACCCTTGTTATGCATGATAGGATAAAAACCAAAACCCCCATATCAACCCAATTACATGTGATGCACCTCTGCAAGCAAAAGGTCAAAGGGAAGTCAAAATGTGAATCAACAGTTTGTGGGCAATCCATTTTGATCTAAGATGCAAAAAGAAAAGCTGTACCAACAGATTTGTCTTCCTTGGTAAGAATGATAATAATGACCTCTCATTTTAATGTAAAAAACATCACCTAGCTAAAATAGGCTTGCTTCTGTTGTGTTACTCTATGAAAAGCAGAGCTACAAAAAGGTATAATATTTTGTGAAATAAGCTCTTATAAATGACTGCTAAATTTAGTGGCTGTTTCTTGTATATTTTTGTCAAAATCAACACACCAAAATAAAGATGAATAAATGTTTTCAATATGTAAACATTCAATATGTAGTTAATATGTTACATTATTTAGCAGAAGTTGTAAGAACTGCCGCTTTTCTTTTTAAAATAAAATAAAATATAAACTAATCGCTTTAAACATATTTAGTTAGCATTTGTTTAGAAATATTGTGGTATTGTGATATTTTTATTAGACTTATTTGGGCCATAATAATCTTAGATGTGACCATGTGTTTATGAGCAAAGAAGCTACTTGTAGCTATTTTTACCTTTTCCAGCCATTTCGGTTTCAGCAGTGCGGTATCATGTCTGAATATTCTCAGAAAAAGATTCTGGTAAAATACGTACTTATGATTCATGTTAATTTGCAATAGTTCAAACAAAATTAAATGTTCAATTTCATTGAAACTAATTAATTCACCCGATGCAAATTATAACTATTTTATGAGGTTAGTTACACTAAATGTTTTCTGGTTTTTCACAGACATGCACAAAAATAGCCTGTTTTACACAAGAAGAAAATTGCTTTTGCTGCAAAAATCTGAGGAATGCCTGCTCATTACAAGAGATTTGTGAAGAATTTGTAAAATTGAAGAATGTGAGAAAACAATTTTCCAAACACTTCATTACGACAAATATCGCCAGACTGCAGTAGACCCAGCTAAAATAATTTGTGCTGTCTGTGTCTGTGACCACAGCTTTCTGTAAGAGCATCGATCTACCAAGAAACACTCCAGAGGAAACTGATGTGCCTTTGAGATGGCCTTGGTAGAGGCAGAATTAGATGGAGGCCTATTATCTTAGCCCTGTCATCCACACACACACACACACACACACACACACACTATATGTTCAGCATGCATACAAATGTTAAAATGTTGGCAGTCTCAGAATCAGCTACACCTACCCAAGTGTACATCTGTAATAACACAACACTGAAAATATCGAGCAAGGGAATCATGACCACTGCAGGACAAGTGGACATAAAATGAGCACATGTTTTTTTCATATGGACTTACACCACACACAAAACCCACACCACCACACACACACACACAACACACCACAACACACCGCACGAACACCCTGAAACACACTTTCTGACAAAAAGGACCTTCAAAGTCAGCCATGCTCATGCTGTGGTAAAATGCAAATGTAGCCTGGGGGTCAACTGGTCCAGACTCAGGCACACACACACATACACACGGCTGAGTGCAGGGCTCCAGTGGAAAGCCGGTCACTTGTGTGGAACCAGTTGACTTTCGACTGTTGATACTTGTCCTTGAGTTCCACGAGAAGGATTGGAAAGAAGTTAAAAATTACATTACATGTAGATGTGAAAGCAAACCTGCTGAGCATTTAAACCCGGGGCCCAAAACTGTTCAGACAAGACTGAAGCTAAAGTTTTTCGTTTAAAAAACCGGGTATTTAGCCTATTGGTATGTGTAGCTTGGTTCTGAAACGTATTTTTTTAGAATTTTTCCCAAAAAGGAAGCAAAAACAAAAAAAAATGTAATTTTCAAATTACAAAGATAATTTTTTTTTTTTTTTACTCTAACATTATCCTGTTGTCAAAAGCTGATTTCTAAACCATCATCTTTTCCAAACTGTATGGAACTGAGAGAACCCAACTGAACAACAAAGATAAATTATGTTAAGAGACTTCAACTTCAGATTCCAATAAACCAAAAACTATTTTATACATTAAGGGCTTGAGCCAGGTCTCCTTTTGCTTCCCGTTTTTTGACCTCATAATTAGGCCTCTGCTGATATGAAGTGTTGAGTAATGCATGATTTTCTGTCTTTGTCAAATCCTCTTGTATTCATAACTCCACATTCAGTAAATGAAATTCTGTAGGAATAGTTCAGATTTCAATTACATCTACAGTGCTCGTCATAGGATTGCATACATTCATCACTGGTTTGTGTGTCTTTCTAAAACATCTTGAAATTATGAAATTTCACATTAATTTCAATGATGCTGAAGCATTCAAGGACTATAAAAAAACAAAACAAATCATTTTCTGGTAAGGAATATCTTAAGACACCTCCACATTTATTCAAACATATAATGGCTAAATTTACACACAGGCATGTGTCTTAAGGTGCACATGATTAGAACTTAATTACGTAGCATTTTGTAGAAAGGTGTATCCTGTTTAAAGTGTGGAGTTTAAGCTCAGTATGCTGTTTAAGTGAGAGTCAACATCATAGTAAGATTAAAAGAGCTGTCTGAGGCCTTCGAATAGCCAAAAACCTTACACTGTGATCAAGGGACTTCAGCAGACTATTGCAATTGTTGATATGAAATTAAATGCCTTTACAACCAGAAAGAGATCATACAAGTTTAAATTTCAGGGGTTGTGTTCAAGGAGGACCCCACTCTAAGAAAAACATGAAGACCAGACTGAACTTTGCCAGAGAGAATGTAGACAAAGAACATATTTGGCATAAACCAAAAACAGAATTCCAGGATAATAACCTCATACCAACTATGAAGCATGGAGTTGGAAGTGTCATGGTTTGATGATACTTTGCTGCAGCAGGACCTGAGGCAGAAATGGACCCTGCAACGCAACAGTGACCAAAACAGTTTAGTAAATCCTCAAAGGACTGATTGAGATTTAAAAATGGAAAGTTCCAAGCTTAGACAACGGCCAGTTCTTGGTCTCATTGAGATGCAATGAGGTGACTTTAATAGGGCTGTATGTGCAAGAAACCCCTCAAACATCTCACAGCTGTAAGTAAGGAGTGGGGCAAACTTTCATCAGACCAATGTCCGAAGGTACATGTCTACAAGAAGGTTCTCACTGAAGGTTTTCAACAAAGGAGTTGGGACTATATATCAGGGGGTGAAGTGTTCTTACTTTTCCTGATTTAGAATACACCCAGTTGTTTACACCTTCTGTTTAATGAGTAAAATTATAAATATATATATTTTGGTGCTTAATTAACTGTAATATACAATAAACTGTAATTCAATTATTTTCTTTTCCTGGGATAAAAAAGGATTAGACATAGATATAAATATTTCTTAATAAATGCAGTCTCCAAATATGTTTACATAACTGTATGTGTGGCTCTGCTGTGAGATCTTTTCCATACTGTTCAATAAGAACCCTGGTCTCTGATTGTCTGAACTTAGATTAATTGAGGCCTGATCAAGCAATTCAGGATAGACGTAAATAATAAAATGGCTCTTCTCATCCCTAACCACTTTCTTGTTCTTTCTCATTTCACCTTATTTTACAAAATGTTACCTCTTTTTCTCTGAGCATCTCTACATTTTTGCACATCTTCAAATTCTGCTCCCCTCATTTTCCACCTAACTAATTTTATATTCGTTTCCCCCTTTTTACACAATTTCATGCTGGTGATTCAACATCAGAACCCAGCTTTTTACCTTCAGCACATATTAACTGATCTCTTTCCTTTTGTTTATTCTGGTTTGCAGGCACAAGGCTGCTGCATAAGTTTCTCCTCATTTCCTTCATTGCTCATGAGATCAATCAAATAAAACATTTTGCACAAGATAAAAAAAAAACAGATGAAGATAAAATTGCTGATCCAAAATAATAACGTAATCAGCCATTGACAGTTGAACAGATAATATCTGAATAAATCATGGCGTTAAGTGTGCTTGAGATATATTTTTGAATTTGTTGGTTTTTGCAGATTTTAAATGCCTAAGTCTTATGTGCTTTGGGTTTTAGTTACCATCACAGTGGTTTTATATCACTTTGATAGCTTGTTATAAAGGTGCGGAAAGATAGAAAATCAATTCAGCTTTCTCGGTTGTTGCCTCTCCCTCCTTTAAACACCCAAATACACCAGCATTACTCGGCTCTGTGTTTTTGCTCTTAGGGAGTCCAGACAGTCAGATTCAGGTCACTTCTGTTATGTTATATTGCACCAGTTCATGGCAGAGCTTTTTCTCTGGCTACATTCAGAGAAAGTACATAAAGAAGCTTACCTGAAACCAAAGAAAATGCTACTCTGGAGATTCTACAAATGGTTGATACAATGCCTAGCAAATGTATTCATACCCTTAAATCCTTTGTACATTTTGTCACATTACAAACACAAACTATTGCATTTTATTTTGGTTTTATGCGTTAGATGAACACACAGTGTGACATATAATTGTGATTTGAAAGCAATAGCATACATAGCTGTCAAAGCTCCTATGCTTTTGTAATCAGGCCCACATGGTTTTCTTTGCAGAACCAGTTTTGCTTCAATTACAGCTTCAGTGTTTTGGAGTGTGTTTATATGTACTTTGCACATCCAAAGACTGATATATTTGCTCATTTTTCTTTTGCAAAGTATTTCAAACACACTCGGATTGGATGGAGAGAATCTGTGAGCATCAACAATCAAGACTTGCAACAACTTGTGCCACTTCAGTCCTCAATGATTGGTTTCTTGTAGTTTTAGATACATAATTGCTCCAACGTCATTGATTTAAATGGCTGAATTAGCTCGTCAACATGTCTTCGTGTTCCCCAAAAGAATGGTAATAAAGAAACCACTGGATTCAGGTGTTTTAAGCCGTGACAACATCTTAAAAATGAATGCAGATCCACAGTCCTTAAGGACTGAGTTTGGTCAAAACTGATTTAAACATTTCAATTGCTCAGGTTGTTTGTTTAGTGTGGTTGTCCTGCTGGAAAGTAAACATTTGCCCCTTGAGTCTATTGCAGGTTGTCTTCCTGTATGGCCATGTTTTTAGCTCCATACAACTTCCCATCAACCATGACATCTTCATTGTCCCTGCTAATGGGAAGCATTCTGACTACACGATGCTGCCACCACAAAGTTTCACTCTGGGGATGGTTTCCTTTGTGAAGCACAATGCTAGTTTTCCTTCAGACATATTGCTACTGTTTTTTCTTAAGGTCTTGCTATCTTATGTTCATTCCCCTATACTTATTATTGATTTGTGTTTTCGTTAATTGTTCATTCTTTTGCTGCTTTATTTTAGCGTTCTTTTTACATCTAGAGTTTTGACTGTTTTCGTTAGATACTACCCTGATTTTCTTTATGTTTTTGTTAAGTTCTGCTCTAGTTACTTAGTTTCCCTCTTTCAGCTTCTCTGTCTTCACTCTGCCTCAGCTGCTCCTCATTTCCTCTGATTAGCTCTTCTGGTTCATTGTCCATCTTCCACCCCTACCTCAGTATATTAGTTCACTGGTCTTCATTCTTCTGATTCTCCTGTTTGCCTGCAAAAAATTCTAATGAAATACAAGAAACATTGTATTAGTAATGCAGCAAAATGTGGAAAAGTGGGTCTGAATAGTTTTGCAAGGTGCAGGATCTCCATCCTTAAAGTGTGTTTTTAAAGGAAAAAAATAAAGGAAAATCCATCCATCATCCATACCTGCTTGTCCTTGCAGGGTTGTGGGGGAGCTGGTGCCCATCTACAGTGCCCACTGGGCGAGAGGCCTATGAGACACCCTGGACAGTTTGCCAGTCCATCACGGGGCAACACAGAGACACACAGGACAAACAAGCATGGACACACACACTCACAGTCATGTTTTGGACTGTAGGAGGACAATGGAGTACCCATGCATAAAGGAAATGCAAACAGCATGCAAAAAGACCCCAGGCCGGGATAGAATCCAGGACCTTCTTGCTTAACTGTGCCACCATGCAGCCAAAAGGAAAATCTCCCCACATTATTATCTGATGAATAATTGGTGGTCAAATTGGCAATGGCTTTTCATGAAAAGCTTGCATTTCTTGTATTTTCTTTGTACATTGCATGTAAAGAAATCTGTAATGAACAGACTAGGCGACTAACAAATTTATTTAACGTAAATATTTGGAAAAAATAAAGATATAATCATGAAATTGAACTGCTCCTTTTCAGTTCTATCACCTGAAAATAAACTTTATTGGGATTTCACATTCACAGCTTTACAGCTTTGGGGATGTCATTGTGTAAAATATATATTACAGCTTGCCATGTTCTGTTGAAAGAGTCATCTACTGTATTTCCCTATTGTACTCGTTATCTTCCGCACCAGGTCGTGGGTCAGAAGTCTCAGCAGAGACACCCAGTCTTCCCTCTCCTCAGATACCTCCTCCAGCTCATCTGGGGTGAGCCCAAGTGTATCCAGGCCAGCCTGGATACATAGTCCCTCCAGGCATCCTAGGTTGTCCCTTGGGCCTCCTCTCGATGGGACGTGCCTAAAACACCTCCTAAGAGAGGCGTCCGCATTCGAAAACAAATGAATTGAGGAAGCTCATTTTAGCCGTTTGTACTGTGGCATCTGCACCGATCCCTCTGTCAATATCTCACTCCATTCTCCCCTCACTCGTGAACAAGACCCCAAGATACTTAAAATCCTGCACTTGATGCAGGATCTCCCTTCCAACCTTTTCCCTTTTCCAGTCGACAACCATGGACTCTGGACTCGGAGAATCTGATCCTCAGCCCCACCACTTCACACTCGGCTGAGCACCAACCTAATGTACAACCTCTGTATGTCTTGGCCAGAGGGAGAAACCAGAACCGCAAAAAGTAGAGACAAAATCAGCCGGTCCCCAAACCAGTACGGTCCGACTTAACGGCGGCCATGACAACCAGACTACTGCTCCGCTTGTACAGAGACCGAGGGCTTCATACTCCTGGAGCAAAACCCACAGGACATCACGAGGGACACAGTCAAATGCCTTCTCCAACTCCGCAAAGCCCATGTGGACTGGTTGGGCAAACTCCCATGAACCCTTGAGCACCAAGTAAAGTGTGTAGAGCTGATTTTTTATTTTTTTTTATTTATTTTTTTTTAAATGACCAGTCCGGCAGAGTAGCACTCAGAATTCTGAGTGCCAAGAAGAAGACCAACAGATTTTCTTTAACAAGTGGAGCATTACAGCTTTCGCTAAAATGCTCTGGTTGATATTTACAAAAAAACGTCATTAGAAATTGCTTTGGGATTATATCAAATGCAATGGACACAGAGATGGAAACGAATGGGAAAAAAGAAGAAAAACAGTTAAAAGGGAGAGGATATAAGAATAGAGGAGAGAAAGAATTATAAAGAGAGTACAAGATAACACCCTAGATGTATGCTTCAGTAGAGTGTACATCTGTATAACTGTGTATCTGTAAACACCTGAATCCAAACACCTGTGGGTGTATATGTGAGCCTTCCTGTGTATATAAGGTTTGTCCATGAGAATATTTAATAGCTGGTGTGAATAGCCACAGACTTGCCAACCAGGACCCAAGGCAGACGCAGAGGAGATCAGAGCCAAGGACATCCAAAGGTCCCCCAGAGACCCTGGAGGACCCTCCACCCATCACCCACAGTGCTGAAGTCCCCGGGAGCTGCGGCGATGAGCCCACAGGCCCCACTGGCAGCCAGCTATGCTGGAGCAGATCCTCTCATGGACCCAGAGACCCAAGGGCACACCACCACCCAGCAGAGGCCCGAGAGAGCTAGAGGGCCCAGGCCCCACCAAGCAGCCACCAGGAGTGGGCCGATACACACCCGAGCACCCAACCCTGGACACCGAGAACCACCAGCACACCGGTGGGCAGAGACACCAGCCACCGGGAGTGTGGCAGTGGGGAAATAAGCCCCACATTTGATTGGGGGCCTAAGATTATCTAGGAGAGGGGCAGTCCAAGCCTAACCGGACAGAAAACACAATCACAATTACATACACAATAACCCTCATGCATACACACATACATGTGTATGTGTATGCATGAGGGTGGTGGTCCCCCTTCATAAGAAGGCGAACCACGACTTCGGTTTGCCAGTCTAAGAGCATTGACCTTGACCACTACGTGACATCGAAGAGGTGCATCAGCCACAACAGCGCCACAACATCCAGAGACCTAAAGTACTCCAGAATAAAAACAAATAATTGGTTGGGTCACCTTTGGCATGTTTAGGTTTACAGCATCTCAATTGGATTTAACTGCAAGCTTGGAGTAAATTTGGTAGGCCTGACACTCCTGGGAAGGTTCGCCATTGTTCAGTGTCTTACTTTCCATTGTGATAGATGTCAGTGAGTTTGTTTTCAATGTGTCTATAATTTCATTAGATCAGGGAAATTGTAATTTTTTTTGTTATAGTTTAGCCTCCGTCATGTTGAGAGATAGGTTCAATTTCAGTTATTTCATTTCACAGGCCTGACAGTAATCAGGCAAAATCATAATTTGGGAACTGCATTTTGTATTTACTCAGGTTATCTTGGATTTATCTTGGATTCTGAAAATAAATGTAACAAAAATGAAAAACAGAAGAATAGGGACAAATAGTTTTTCACATCAATGCACATTTTTAAACTTTAAAGAAGATATCTTGGTGTGTTTTTTCCTCTTATCTCTCTGCTTCTCATAAATACACTATCTCTTTTGTAATCAGAATCAGAATCAGAATCAGAATCAGAATCAGCATTATTGCCAAGTTTGTACATACAAACAAGGAATTTGACTCCGGTACACTTTGCTCTTTGGTTTTTGTTTTTGCAAAGCAGAATATACATATCAACAATGTACAATATACACGTATATAAATAAATAAAAAGGTGCATTTGCAACATCTGTATGCTGTTGATTTGTACTCTATTGAATGTTCAACAGAGAAACAGCCTGGGGGAAGAAACTGTCTCTGTGGCGGCTGGTTTTAGTGAACAGCGCTCTGTAGCGTCGGCCTGAAGGCAGAACTCTAAACAGTTTATGTGCAGGGGTGGTGGGGTCTGCAGAGATTTTAGCAGCTCTTTTCCTGACCCTTGACCTGTATAAGTCCTGGATAGAGGGAAGGTCAGCCCTGCTGATTCTCTCTGCAGTCCTGATTATTCGTTGCAGTCTGGACCTGTCCTGTTTTGTGGATGAACCAAACCACACTGAGATGGATGAAGACAGGACAGACTGAATGATGGCAGTGTAGAAGATGACCAGCAGCTCCTGTGGAAGGTTGAACTTCTTGAGTTGCCTCAGGAAGTACAGTCTCTGCTGGGCCTTCTTTCGAACAGTGTCTATGTGTGAAGACCATCTCAGGTCCTCAGAGATGGTGGTTCCTAAGAACCTGAAGTGATCCACAGCCGACACGGTGTTGTTGAGGATGGTGAGGGGGGTGTATGGAGGTGGTGTTTTCCGAAAGTCCACCACCATCTCCACAGTCTTGAGTGGGTTTAGTTCCAGGCAGTTCTGACTACACCAGTGTATCAGGCGATCCACCTCCTGCCTGTATGCAGACTCATCACCGTCCTGGATCAGTCCAATGACAGTGGTGTCATCTGCAAACTTAAGGAGTTTCACGGACGAGTCCGCTGAGGTGCAGTCATTTGTGTACAGGGAGAAGAGGAGTGGGGATAGAACACACCCCTGGGGGGCACCAGTACTTATTGATCTGGTTCGGGAGAAGATGCTCCCCAGTCTCACCTGCTGCTGTCGGTCTGTCAGGAAGCTGTTGATCCACTGACAGGTGGAGGCTGGGACATTGAGCTGGGTGAGCTTCTGGTGGAGGATGTCTGGTATGATAGTGTTGAAGGCCGAGCTGAAGTCTACAAACAGGATCCTGGCGTAGGTCCCTGGGCGGTCGAGGTGTTGCAGGATGAAGTGTAGACCCAAGTTAACAGCATCATCTGCCGACCTGTTTGCTCGGTAAGCAAACTGCAGGGCGTCCAGTAGAGGGCCTGTGACGTCTTTCAGGTGCTTCAACACCAGCCGCTCAAAGTATTTCATGGACTTTGAGGACTTTGTTCAGGAAGGGTGGTGGGGCTTCTGTAGGCAATCAGGTTTCTCAGACCAGTCCATACAGCCGAAGTGTCACCAGTAGAAAGGCTGTTCTTCAGCTTCTCAGTGTAGCTTCTCTTGGCTGCTTTGATCTCCTTTGTAAGTCTGTTCCTGGCCTGCCTGTACCGCGCCCAATCTCCACCGCTGTGAGCTTCTTCCTTTTTCCCTGCCCAGATTCCTGAGGTGTGGAGTAAACCATGGCTTGTTGTTCCCAAAGGTGCAGAAGGTCTTGGTCTGCACACACATGTTCTCACAGAAACTGATGTATGATGTCACCACATCAGTTAGTTCGTTTAAATCAGTGGCTGAGGTTTCAAAAACAGTCCAGTCTGTGCATTCAAAGCAGGCCTGTAGCATCTGCTTTGATTCCTCAGTCCACTTTTTAACAGTGTGAACCACGGGTTTGGAAGCTCTTAGTTTCTGTCTGTAAGTTGGGATGAGGCGGATGAGACAATGGTCCGAAAGTCCCAGAGCAGCCCTGGTAACAGCATGGTATGAGTCCTTAAAATCTGTGTAACAGTGGTCCAGTGTGTTTTTGTCTCTGGTGGGACACTTAATATGCTGTCTGTATTTTGGGAGCTCATTAGAGAGATCTGCGCTGTTAAAATCTCCCAGTATTATGATGAAAGAGTCAGGGTGTTTTTTCTCCACGTCTGTAATCAGCTCAGCAAGATGTTTTTCCGCGGCAGAAGTGCAGCCATGCGGAGGAAAATATGAGCCGATTATTATGAACGAGGAAAACTCTCTCGGTGAGTAAAACGGTTTACAGATTATGGAAAATGACTCCAGATCCGGACTACATGTTTTCCCCAGCACTTTTATGTCTCTGCACCAAGCTTCGTTTATATAAAAGCAGATTCCGCCTCCTAGCTTCTTCCCTGATAGCTCCGCGCTGCAATCCGCTCTGAACAGCTGGAAGTCTGGTATCAGCAGTGCGCGATCCGGGATGTTTTCACTCAGCCATGTCTCGGTGAAGCAGAGAACCGCTGATCTGCGGAGGTCCGGGTTTTTACCGGTGAGAAGAATTACCGATGAGAAAATTTACCGGTAATCAGGTTGTACTCAGTGATTCTTGCTGTTTAAGTCTGAGGGACAAAGGGACACAGCAGCTGATAAATAGATCGTGAGAGGAATAACTAGAGTTGAATGTGTAAAACAGCAGCCAACTTAAATTAAAAACACATTGCATTTTACCTTTACAGTCACTTCCTAATTATCTTCAGACTGCTGTGTAAAGAGCTTCTGCTTCCACACATAACCTTCTCCAAAAATAGTTAAAAGTCAAAGGTTAGGACCAATGCAGGCTACACATTTTCCCTAAATGTCAGTGTCATGGTATTGTCAGGGTGTTGTTGCTCTATAGTGCAACATTCTCGTGGTTCTCTGCTTGTAATGTTAGTGATGCAGGTTTTGTCTACCATAATTATTTGAATTAATATATTGCATAAATGTAAAATCTGAACTTCGTCTTTGTCTCCTCTGGACGTCTTTAGAAAGTTTTAGCTTCATGTGGATTGAACAACATTTTCTCTTTTCATATGTGTGTTTGACTTTCATAATGTCTTAATCTTAGATTGCTGTTAGGTTCTTCCCTGGGTTTCTTTGTACATATATTTCTGTTCGGCTCCTTCCTGGTTAATTAGTCTCCCTCTTTCAGCTGACCTGCCTTTCTCTCTGCCTCAGCTGCAACTTATTTCCTCTGATTAACTCATCAAGTGCTTGTCATTTCTCCACCCTGTCGCAGTATATAGGATCACTACTTCTGATTGTTCTATGCTGGATTCTTGTGCTTCACTGCCTTCCCATACCGGTCCACTTTCTGAGCCTCATGTCTGTTCTCCATATGCAAGACCACTCTTGTAAGTTCTCTTCATTTTTGTTATTAAAGCATTCTGCTTTAACTCAGTTCTTTCACTTGAGTCTTTCATAAAACTAAAACATGCCAGAAAAGGCCTTAATTTCTGCTCCCAGTTTTTGC
The DNA here is from genome assembly GCA_036173005.1 of Crenichthys baileyi. Lineage (NCBI taxonomy): Eukaryota > Metazoa > Chordata > Actinopteri > Cyprinodontiformes > Goodeidae > Crenichthys > Crenichthys baileyi. Next base: position 16,646 of record JAHHUM010002537.1, read on the forward strand.
TGTTGAGGTAGACACACGGTCTACCTTTTAAGAATAGGCTTAAAATTTTCCATTTTTATTAATCCTGTAAGTGTGGCAAAAGGCTATATAAGCTATTGTACTGCTTTCCATCACTCTGCTGTTTTCTCCTACTACTCTCCATTTATACGTTATCTGCAATTATAGTTGCCATTAACTTATCTCTCTCTCTCTCTCTCTCTTCCATAGAAGCTGTGGCTGGCCTGTTGTTTCTGATTCCTTGTTTCCTTTTTACTTTGTATGGTTCTATTATTATGATTAGTCTCTGTATTATGGTTCTTTGTTCTCCTGGATTCTTTTAATATCTCTGTGTCTTTATTTATGGTTTAGGTATTTGTTCTTATCACAGCTTTAGTTATGGTTTACGTTCTTCTTGTGGGCTCTTTGTTTAGTCTTAGGTAATGGTTATTGTTTTCTATGTTTTCTTCTAGTTTCTCTGTTTACTTTAGTTCATAGTTATTCTTGTTCCTTCCCTCCTCTGATTTATTATCTTGCTTGGTTTGTGTTTTCTGTTTATTGTTTATTTAATCTTTTCACTCCTCGTCAGCCTTGTAATTGTTTCACCTGTGTCCCCTAGCTTCCCTGCCTCCTCTTCGCACCTGTTCCCAGTTCCCCTTGATTACCTGCCTTTGTCTTCCCCAGTATATTAGTTGGTTTGATGTCATTGTTCGTTGCTGGTTCCTTGTTGCTCGTCACCCCTCGTCAATGTCCTTGATTATGCTTTGTTTATTTTGCCACGCCTGGAATTCTTTGCCTGGGAGAACCTGCAGTGTTTGTGAGTTTTTGTATTTTGGACTCTGGTTCATGCCTGCAGGGTTTTTTGCATTTGTTTGGGCTTTGTAAATAAACCGTTAGATTTACAAAAATGATTTTTCCGAGCTCTTGTCTGCACTTTGGTCCGACCCAAAACCACATCGTGACATCACGTTCCTGAATGGGGCTATTGGAAGAGCTTCATTGAAGTTTTTTCATTATGTTAGTTCACAGTAACATTTTTTTACTTTTTCTTTTCTTTCATGTGGTTTGATTCTCTGCTTCTCTTGATCATGCTATTTCTTTCTCCCTTTAACCTAGATGTGTTTTCTGTGCTTTTAGCACCTTTTTGGGGTTCCCACATGCTTGCATGTGTGAGTGCTAGTACTTGTTTGAGCAAATGGGAGAACAGCTGGTCTTTTGCACCTTTTTTGGACAAATTTACTAAGATTATTCTAGGATTCCCTTTCCATGTGTGTGTATGGGTGAGCGTGCATGTTCTTGTGGGGCACTGAGCTAATCACAGAGATTTCTTCCGCAATGGAGCGAATAAGAAGCAGGAGCTTAAGGAATAGTCTCTCTCCATCTCATTTTCTTTCTTTCCCCTTATCTCCTTTTTCCTCAGCTTACCTTGTTTTTTCAGTTCATTAATTATTTGTCTTCTTAGACACAGTGCTCCTGTCAGAGAATATCAGTTTGTTTGTATTTCCTGAACAAATGCATGCGGTCTAAATTCTAAGGGTCAGTCATATCATAAACACATAACCTAGATGGTTAATACTAAACCTATTATATATCCTCTACCTTCCTTTATGCAATCAAACAAGTCTGGCCTGAACCAGTAAAGTCTATAACAAGTCTGTTGTGGCTTGCACTGCCAATATGAAGATTGGTACAACAATGATAAGCTGTGACTGTTCACTGTTGTTCAGTTTGTTGTGATTACTTTCCTCTGTAGCTCCTCCAGAGTTACCATGTGCTTCTTTATTTGTTGTTTCTTTAATTAATGTTACCCTTGCCCATCCTGTCAGTTTAGGTAGAGGGCCATGTTCCGGTAGGTTTGTAGTTGTGCAATACTCTGCTGATTTTTTGAATATTCATTAAACGGTGTTCTGTGATATCTTTAAAATTTGCTTCATAACCTAACACTCATTTAAACTTTTCCCTAATGAGAGTACTTTTGAAATGAGACTTAAAATGAAAAGGAACCCCCGGGGGTCCCCTCATTCGAGAACTTTGGAATCAGGAACCTGAGATGGAGGTAACATGGGTGTTGTACAAATACACACCATACTCAGATTTTGATTTGTTAAAAAGCTTGAAAACCATGTATCATTTTCTTTCCACTTGATAATTATGTTTTATGTTGTGTTAGTCTGTCACATAAAATCTAAATAAAATACATTGATATAAGCAGTAGGTATAAAACATGTGATGAGGTCCACTCAATTTCGAAGCCTGTATAATGTAAATTTTGTCACTTGGGTCTGCTAGACCCAAGTGCATATGGACATCTCTACAGATGTCCATATGCAGAATCACAACAAGCAAATTTGCACACTAAAAAGTACAATAAATCTACCATTGAAAGGGCTTTGCAAAACATCCAGCAGATAAAGAAAACAACGGGTGGGATCATAGGCAGAAGAAGAGAAACAATAATGACCCTTATTTTAAGAGATACAGTGTAAGGAGACTTGCTGTTAATATTTTGCAATTATTATTTTAGTAAACGATCACTTATTTTGTCTTCATCCTATCTTCTAAGTTTGTCAGCGTCCAAGCTACTGCATTATCACACCTTATGAAGCTAGAGTAAGAACTGAGCATTAAGGTTCATGGTGCGAGTGGCTTGTATTTACAGTAGCAGAAAGTTGTTTTTGCCTTAAGGCATTTGCTCCCTTCAAAGCTGCCAGACATGTCAAGCACAGTCAGCTGTCAGTTTATGACTCCAGATACTCCTTCTTTTTTATGACTTTGTACCAAGTTACATACACAAAAAGACACAAACATGGCGATGGACCCGGTGATGTAGGAACAACCCAGGAACTACCAAGGCATCGTGCTGTGAACTTTACGCTGCTAGAATATTAATGTCTCTCTCCACAGAGAAGCCACTTTTACATTGCCATGGGCTAAGAGGGTGCTGAGAAGAAAGAAGCCCCTGGTTGAAAAATCGACACCTTCAAGCTCGACTGAAATTCACAGCTGCCCACTGGGACAAGCCAAATGGACCACAGAACAGCTACAACTTAGTTTTTCAATAAGACAACGGTCCCAAACAGATATGGGTGAGGAAAGGTACAACGATGTTCAGTCACTGGACTTTGAGCCACTTGGTGATAAAAAAAATGAAAGGATGCCATGGGTGTTGAGATCTTAAGTATTTTGGTCCTCCTTACTAAGCATCTGTTGTGAGAACTGACAGAAGAAAAATGTAATTCAACAACACAGTGGAACTGTGAATTTATCAGTTGAAAAGCATTTTTGCACATTATCTTAACACACTTTGTTGGTTTAGTTTAATTCAGTCAGTCATTTTCTACCGCTTATTCCATAGTGGGTCGCGGGTGCCTATCTCCAGCAGTCTATGGGTGAGAGGCGGGGTACACCCTGGACAGGTCGCCAGTCCATCGCATGGCAACACAAAAAGAACCATGCACACACTCATTCATACACCTAAGGGCAATTTAGAGTGACCAATTAACCTAACAGGCATGTCTTTGGACTGTGGGAGGAAGCCAGAATACCCGGTGAGAACCCACACGTGCACGGGGAGAACATGCAAACTCCATGCAGAAAGACCCCCGGCCGGGAATCGAACCCAGGACCTTCTTGCTACAAGGCAACAGTGCTACCAACTGCGCCACCGTGCACCTTAGTTGAATTCAATTCAGTTTATTTACATAGCCCCAATTCACAACAAATATTGTCTTAGGGTACTTAACAAAGTATCACACTAAACCCTGTAATGTGTTGTAAAAATGTCCAGCATGTTGCATGTGTGATAAACATGTAGAAGAGGAATAACATGAACTTTTATAGTGCAAAATTGACTTTTTTATGCAAAGAAGAGCTAAAGTCAAATACACACATTAACAACATGTGCAAAAAACAAACATGCAAAACAGTCTGTCATTTTCTACTGCTTCTTCCATAGTGGGTGCCAGGGAAGCTGGTGCCTATCTCCAGTCTATGGGCAGGAGTTGGGGTACACCCTGGACATGTCGCCAGTCTATCGCAGGGCAACACAGACACACACAGGACAAACAACAATGCACACACGCATTCAAGGTGTGATTTAGAGTGATCAATTAACCTAACAGTCATGCTTTTGGACTGTGGGAGGAAGCTGGAGTACCCGGAGAGAACCCACACATGCATGGGGAGAACATGCAAACTCCATGCAAAAAGACCCCCAGGTGGGAGTCAAACTGAGAACCTTCTTGCTGTAAGGCAACAGTGCTACCAACTGTGCCACCATGCAGCCCACATGCAAAACAACACATGAAAAATATAGAAGAATGTAAAGCTGTTATGTATATCAAATTTATTTCATCTTATTTAAACTATTCTTTGTCTTTTTCCACTCTCTACTTATTCTTTTTTGCCATGACTTGTTCTTTTCTTTTTATGTCCTTATCCCTTCAAAGATGACTCATCCCTCTCTCTGTTTGCCACCCCCTACTCTTTCTGTTTTCATCTTCACTCTCATCCTTTAACTCCCCTCGTATACCTTCCTCGTTTTTGCTCTCTGCTTTTCCTTCCACATCTTTACCTCTTTCTCCCCCTCTCTTTCCAATCTTTCTTTCCTCCCCCTCTGCCAGATTAAGTAGATATTTTGGTGACAGTCCAACAACAGCTGTTTATATTGGTTGGCAAAGGTTTGGTATGTGAGTGTATGTGTGTGTCTCTGTGTTCATTAACTCTACAAATCAGTTTCTCATTTGTTCACCCACTTGCACATCCTCTCAGCTTAAATCAAACAGGCTTCAATTGCATGATTTCTTTGTAACCACTGTAGAATTTATGCACATTCTGCCTCTTACTGAGACTAAGACTTGTGTGTGTGTGTGTGTGTGTGTGTGTGTGTGTGTGTGCACCTCATGAATCCAGTGATATATTTCAGAAATGCTCTCCCTTAGCCACACGTGACTCAGGGATTATATCTCTCCTCTAGAATAAAGCTGAGAGAGACAGAAAAGCTAAAAGAGAAGAGGCGGAGAGCGAGTAAAGCAAAAATACAGTGAAAGAAAAGAACACCAAAGAGCTGCAGTATTAGTCAGAGAGTGAACCTTGAACAAAAAAAGCAAAAGCAACATATGATTTTGCAGGATAGAGAGTAAAACAGAAATTAGGATAAAAATAAATAAAAAAATAGGAAAGATTCAAATTCTGAAATCAGACAAGATGTTTCTTGTGCCAGTGCTTATCCCAAACTTGTAATGATCCCATGGACTTGAGTTTGATTCTGAGTTCTGTGTCTGTTCTGTGTGAAAAACTATTTTCAATTGTGAAAACCTGAAAACCTAAGTGTTTTTGTATTGGGTCAATATCTTAAGTCAGTTCAGTAAACCAAGGTAGTTGTAAATTGTAGGTCATTACAATAGGTGAAAGTTCTGCTAACTTTCATACTTAAAATGTTAAATTTTAACAATAAAAATACTGCGAAAGAAATGCCGCCAAAAAAAATTTTGTTGTACTGTCTGTACAATGACAATACAACTTCTTATTTATTCAAGTTACTACGATTTATAGTTAAGTTATTAATAGTCAGGTTTTATAGCGGTTAGATGTTGGCCTACTGGTTAAAGTGCAGGGCATTCACATTCTGGAGAGACTGCAATGGTCACTGGTTCAAAACTCAGACTCTCACTACAGATTGTTATCCAAGACCCTGAAAGCAGAATGCTTCCCAGGTGCCACTAGTGTATGCAGCCCACTGTCCTTGAGGAAAAAAAAGGATTGGTTAGAATGGTGAAGGCAAATTTTAAGTGAGAAATTTCAGATTTAGATTGTCCAACATACAATTTTAAGTCACTACTACATTTAAATGAACTTGAACTAGTAAAAAATCAGCATTCAAAGTTCTTACAGCCTAAACTTTTAAGTGTCTACAACTTTTGGTTGAGTTACAAAAACGAATAATTGAAAGTAGGGCAAACTCAAAAACAAAACTTAAGTAGTTAAGTTGAAGTCCTAAACTTAAAAATGTCCTGAAGTTTGTTGCCTTAGAATTTTGATTTCTGCCAAATTTTCTTTTTTTTAAAGTGTTCTGTAGTTAGTTTTTCTTTTCTTGGTGTTTATTTGTGTTTGGTTGTAGTTCTAGTTATTTCATCTTAAGTGGTTCTCTGTGCCTGCTGGCAATGTTTTTATTGCTCTGTCATTTGCCAGTTTCCCCAGCCTCTCAGTCCAGCTCTCCGTACAGCTGACATACATTCCAGTAATTATCTCGCCTGTGAAGAATTCCAGTAATCACTCCTCAGTATTTAAGCATTTAGTTTTCTGTCATTCCTCGCTGGATTCTCTGATGTTCATCCATTATTCCTGATGATTCAACACCAGTGAGACTACCTAAATTTTGGAAGTTTTTAATATGATCGTATGAGCAATTGCCCAGCGCAACATTAGAAAAAGATAGACTATCAGCAGATTAATGAATTCCAATTTACCTTACGGTTGCATCTTGAACAACTCTAATGCTTTTATGCCTGTGCAGCCAATGCCACCCCCTTGATGCTAAGAAAAGGAAGACTATTTTACATGCTTGGTGCGGGACTACGCTGCATTTTAACACACCACAGAATTTATAGGGTTCTGGGACAGCTCCTTTGATACAAGAATTACCACTGACAGCTATGATTGGTGAGGAAAGGAAATTGTTTGTTTCACGAATATTTAAGTACAAGATGCCTAAATTCAAAAGCTGCAGAATATGACAGTGAGGTGAAGGTTTTGAGCTTTTGCAAGAAGGAGAATGTGTGAAATCTTTTTGATGCAGCAATAGCATCACAGCATGTGACATCATGCTGCACAGCAAGCTCCCTGCGGTGACTCTGCATTCCATGACTCACACCAAAACTGCTAAATAAAGCACAAGGAATTGCAAGGCAACACAAAGACAAACAGTACTAAAGACCATTCACTCACACACACACACACACACACACACACACACACACACACACACTCTCACTCCAGTTTAGGGATACTACTGGCTTCCAGTATTCATGTTTCTGGACAGTCAGTGTGCCCACACATGTATGGGGAGACCATAGAAGCTGCATCCAAAAAGACCCAAGGCCAGGACTTGAGCCTAGGACCTTCTTGATGTAAGGTAACAGTGGTAAAAACTCTACCGCCATACAGTCCATGGACAGGAATGCAAGGTAAAAATGAAGAAAAAAAAAACAAGCATCCAAGAATCTTAACCAACTAAACACAAACCAGCCCCAAAACCCACACAATGTGACTGCTAACCTTTCTTTTGATTTATATCACATATTTGACAAGTTGGTTATGTACTTATCCCGGGTTACTCCTTTTAATATATGATTTAATTTTACAAGACACTTTACAAATAAGACAAGTTATATATAAATTCATGATATTGCCCTCAGATGATGTGTCTGTACTTATTCCGTTAGATCTCAGTGCTGCATTTGACACAGTCGATCACAATATTCTCTTAAAAAAGCTTGAAGATGACAGAGGGATCAAGGGATTAGAACCTGGTATAAATCTTATTTGTCTGACAGATTCCGGTTTGTTCATGTTAATGATAAATCTTCACACTCCAGGGTTACTTGTGGAGTACCACAGGCTTGGACCAATTGTATTTACTATATACAGTCATTACTCGTAATTGCCGAATTTATTAGGCCGCATGGGATGAACTTCCACTCTTATGCTGAAGATACTCAGCTTGATTTATCCAAAAATCCTGGATGATGAATCCAATCAGTTAGATATACAACAGACATGTCTCGAAGACGTTAAAACCTGGATTACTTTACATTTTCTGCTTTTAAATTCAGACAAGACAGACGTTCTCATCTTTGAACCAGACTCTTTAAAAAAGAAACTGCTTAGTCAATCAACTAATCTGGATGGCATTAAATTGACCTCCGGCAATAAAGAAAAAAACCACGGTGTTATTTTTGACCAGGACATGTAATTTAAATCCCATATTAAACAGGTTTCTAGGATTTCCTTCTTTCACCTCCGGAATACTGTCAAAATTAGAAATATCCTGTCCAGGAGTGATGGTGAAAAACTAGTCCATTCATTTGTTACTTCAAGGCTGGACTATTGTAATTCTTTACTATCAGGATGTCCACAAAATGCAGTTAAAAGCCTTCAGCTGATTCAAAATGCTGCAGCAAGAGTTCTGATAAAAATAAAAAAAAAGAGAGATCATATTTCTCCTATTTTAGCTTCCCTTCATTGGCTCCCTGTTAAATCCAGAATATAATTTAAAATTCTCCTCCTCACATATAAAGCCCTTAATGATCTAGCTCCATCATACATCATAAATCCGATTGTTCCATACGTTCCTAACAGGGTACTTCGTTCTCAGACTGCAGGTTTACTGGTGGTTCCTAGAGTCTCTAAAAGTAGAATGGGAGGCAGATCCTTTAGTTATCAGGCTTCTCTCCTGTGGAACCAGCTCCCAGTTTTAGTCCATGAGGCAGACACCCTGTCTACTTTTAAGGGTAAGCTTAAAACTTTCCTTTTTGATAAAGCTTATAGTTAGAGTGGCTTAGTTTATCATGGAGGGAGCCTTTCTCCCTCCCTGTTAGATGGAGTATGGGGTAGTCAGGTTTAGCCTAAACCGACTCAGTTATGGTTGAGGTGCAAACACACCCTCCATTTCTGCTACCTGTATGACCCCTTCTCTTTTCCAATGGTTATAATCAGTCGGACAGAGAGAGGTATCCCAATCGTTGTGGTTTTTAGTATAAGTATGACCATCAGTGGGACCCTTTGTTGGGTGCCTTGAAACGACATTGTTGAAAATAAGCGCCGTCTAACTAAATAATCTGAACTGAAACTATCTCTGTAGTTATGCTGCTATAGGCTTAGGCTGCTGGAGAACATAATGACCACTTTCACCCTCTTCGCTACATTCTCACACTACTCTCCAATTTTACATTATTTGCTGTTATTTCAGCTTTTAACTTTGTTCTCTCTCTTTTCTCTTCCTAGAAGCTACACCTGGCCTGACTCTGTGTCTACCTGTGACACCTTTCTGGAGAGGGGCATGGTCCGAGCTTCTGCTGGCAACAACTTAATGCTCACCCTCTACCAATGATCCACATGGCCCTGTCTTTCAGTGTTTAACCCTTTCTCTCTCCTAGACATGGCAATTGACTGAGCTTTTACTGTAACTAATTATATGTGCTCTCTTTCAGACTCTAAACTTGAAAACTGGCTCAGAGTTTATCTGTTCTTTCTTTCTAGGTGAAATGACTAAAGGAGCTACATCCTTTAACATTTACTTTTCCTTCCCATAGAAAGTACTCCTGGATCAGTGCCTCTTTGTTCTCTTTGTGTCGCTGCTCTGTTCTCTCTAACCCTCAGTCGCTCGTGGCAGATGGCCACTCACACTGAGCCTGGTCCTGCTGGAGGTTTCTTCCTGTTAAAAGGGAGTTTTTCCTCTCCACTGTCGCTACATGCATGCTCAGTATGAGGGATTGCTGCAAAGTCAACGCCAGTGACTGTCCACTGTCTCTACATGCTCATCCGGGAGGAGGGAATGCTGCAAGTCACTGACTGGATGCAATCTGCTGGGTTTCCTTGACAGAAAAACTTTTTATCCAATTTGAATAAATAACTAACTCTGACTGCACTGTTCAATGGTTAGGACTAATTGGAATGTATGTACCTGACTTTTGTGAAGTGCCTTGAGACAACATGTGTTGTGAATTGCCGCTATATAAATAAATAAACTGAATTGAATATTTCCTTTGTGTTACCCGAACTGCTAACTCTGGATGTGACATCATCAAGAATGTCCATTCATTCGCCTATATCCACCTAAAGCTGCCACTTTAGTAGTCCATCACTCCCTGTGAAGGCTGGATAACGACTCTTAAGAATCAGTTCTCCAAAAGGTTCTTGATTTCCATTTAGCCAAATAATTCTTAAAATATTATTTTATTAAAATTATTTTCTCTTCTTATTTGCATTGTGAATTGCTTGTTGAACACATACAAATTGTTTCAATTAGTTTTAAAGCTAATTTGACCTCTCTCCAAACTCCTCAAACCACGGCGATATCCTTGCATCATTTTATTTGTTTATTCTTTAGTTTTCTTCATTCCTTTCATTTTCCCTTAGTGGTCTAGTTGAAAATAATTAGCCTAGTTAAAGAGCTTGTTGACTAAAGTATTTTAAATTGAAATTGAATTATTTGGTTAATAAATTCTTATATTTTTGAAAGTCATTGTTTGTGTTCATTCTATATGTGTGTGCAGGGCTTGCCGTTTGAGAACACCAGGGCTCAAATTCAATTTGTCATCTATCGTTCAATAATAGCACCGCATTGGGCTGGTATTCACAGGACAATCCCTGGCAGATTGAAAGATATTTGGTTAAAATTAAATATTACACTTTGATAATGATTTTGTTTATAATTATTAATTACAAATATTAATAGTTGCCAAAAGCCAAACCAAATAATTGTTTCACAACAGTGGTAGACATGTAGACTAATAGAGGTAACATGTTCATATAATTTTTATGTCTCGTTCAAGCTTGTCTAGATGGCAAAACATTCTACATGTTTCCCAACATTAGTCATTGGTCCTGGGGTAGACCAAGTAAATTTAATTATTTAAATCCTGTAAACCTATAAAGCCTGAAAGAAATCCTAGCAACCTACAATAGAATATTCAGACAACAGACATTCAAAACTGGACAGAAATCATGTTTCTTGATATTTTTACATACCTCCTTTTTTGCTCCACAAATTCACAGAGCAACAACTGATAACTGAACGCCTACATTGTTGGTTGGACTTGAAAGCAGATCCGATTTTAGATAACAAGAAGTTATGTTGGAGCTCTGTCTGTCAATTATGTATTGTGTTCTGGTGAAGGTTTTTGGAAAAAAGAAATTACTTAAACATTAATTTCTGATTCTGGATTCTATTGTCTTTGGAGGCTGCACACATTTTTTGGGTCTTTTAATTTTTTCCTTACAGTCTTACTTTTGTTCAATCTGTTTTTAGCTTATTGCACTGTAGCTCTACTCCAATCTTAGTTTTTTTTTTCCTATGCTTTTAAGCAGCACAGTCTATGGAGGAATGCCATGTTGAGGAGTAATTAATGACACATCATGCATGACCTCTTTAAGTTTTGAAGTGTTTCAGAGCCTGATATAGACAGATAGAGACACGGGAAGACTACCCTAAATGTGTTTGACCTATCAAGTAGAACATAAACAAGCAGGCCAGAGGTTTTGCAGGCTTTCAAACACCCTATCCCTGATCTAAACTGGCAGTAAATCTTACCTCCATGTTAAAAAGTGAGAGTAAGCTTGCCCCAACTTGATGAAATGTAATGTAAATGTAATGTGGAAAGACTGAATCTCATTTTGCAACACTTAAACCACAAATATGCTACATTTTTAGGGAGCTAAATTTTGACTGAGTTGATCTGAAGATGATTGGGCTTGATAACTAGCTGACTTTTCAGCCCCATCCTGTTTTCTGCCAGGCTTGTTGGGCAAGTTTCCAGCCTTGGCAAGCTAATGTCCAACTGGGGCATTAGCTGATACTGTAGGTTACACAGAATATGAGTTATGTATGTCAAACGTATACTGATCTCCACCCACTGGCCTAATAATTTCCTTCACTGCTTTAGGTTGTTTAAATCAGTCAGTAATTGACCTCCACAGGCTTCTCAGTAGTCTCAGCTTCCCTGTGCCATAATCTCCGTAAAGGGATGGAACCAACAGTTGATAGGATAGCAATATATTACTTTAACTCTCATTGAATTTACAAATCAATACCTCTGTCACAATCATATATTATTAAATAAAGATAGAAAACCTGCACACACATGATTGTAGGCGGCTTCCATGTTTCTCTGTGGGTATGTACACATTATTTTTACAACCATGTGCATTTGTCTGGGTCCTGCTCTCTCTCTCTCCCATGAATCATGTTCTATTTCTGTGTTTCATGGCAGCAACCTTCATGTAGAAAATATACAGGTGTCCTCACATAACCAGCTGCTTCAGAGGGTCAGTCTGATAGCACAAGAGCATCAACCAGGCAAAGGCAACTAATTATTTTTAAAAATACCCATTGCCTACATATTTATTACGCTGAGGAGTTACACATAAATTAGTAGTCCTTACCTACTACCTTTAATAAAACACCTAATTGAATCTATCTTTACCAAGCAACATCAGTCTGCATACTGAGAGTTTAGAGAATTTATCATATTTTTAACAAGTTTTCTGCTTTCATTTCTTTGAAGAGCACATACTCCAGCGCCATAGGTGATTAATGTGGTATAAATCTTGTTTTTTCACTTTCTGTAATTTGTTAAAGGTCTTTCTTTCATTGTAACTTTTTTCCTTCCTCAGTTACTCCAGTGATTCATCTGTTTCTCATTGAGCGTAAATGTTAATGATTTCCTTTCTTTATCTGACCTCTCTCATTCCTGCAACTTGATTCTCTGAATTGTCCCACTTTAACATTTAGCTGTCTCTTCATGTTTTTACACAGCACTTTTCCCGAGCCTTGTATCTCTTGACATTGCCACTTTTTGTGTATAGATACACGTAACTATTGCATGTGCAACATAAACTACACTTATGATAACCCCTTTAGGAAGATGTATAAAATGCTTTGAAATTAATCTTTTATTGCAGTAGCATAAGCAAGCATGAAACATTTCAGAACAATATATTTATTATAAATACATTTATTCAGTGGGGAAAATCCTACATTTCTGCAGTTAATACTTCCTTTCGCTCATAGGACTGCTCTTACTCTTCTATAACATTTCACAAATTTGCGGAAGGAGGATTTTGACCATCTTTCTTGGCACAATCCCTCTCTCTCGAGTCATGGGTTCTCTCTTATACTTTCTTTTCTTCAGCTTACCTCAAAGGTTTTCTAAAAGATTTAGGTCTGTAGAAAACCTCCTAGACACAGTTTGATTTTTGTCTTGGCAAACTGTGTGTTGATTTGGCCACAAAAAAACGGCCCAGTAGCAAACACCAAAACACAAAAAACAACCAGGCCAATGGTCGGACATGCGATGCAGAGGGCTCCCCGCAGCCCAGCATGTGAGAAAACCACAAAAGAGACAGGGGAAAACTGGGTGCACCCCGGGGGCCATGCGACCCCTCCGGGACTGCGGGAGGGATTCTTCAGCTATGTTTACTTTATAGGATTTTTTAGAATTGCATGTAAGTGTGATACTGCTCACATTAGGAAAAAAATTTAAAAAGTGTTATCTTCATTCAATGTGCTTAAATTAATTGAGTGATTTTTCTGAAATTTTAAGTGAGATTATGCTACTACAACGGAAGATTGTTGTTTATTTTAAGGTTATTTGAATATTTTTACCAGTAGGTCCAACATGTGTGGACGGCACTGTGTAGCAAAGAGCTTCTAACATCTGTCAGTGTGCCGAGTTGAAGACAGTTGACTTGGATGCTCTCCAAGGAAATTTCAAGGAAGTTCAATGAAACATTTAAGATGGTGTTGTGTAATGATCTACATGGATTCAGATTACAGGTTCCTCCTCATGAAGAGGAATAAGAGCTTATCTGTAAAAATACAGAGGGCACAATAACGTACAGTTCTGATATGATAACAGATTACTGTAGAAATACACTGACTTGCATCAGCAAAAGTAGGTTGATGGTTAAATTCTTCCACAACTAAAAAAACTAACACTATTATTCTTGTAATAAAAATATCTGTAAATATGATATATCACTACACTACACTACAATATTTAACATTCAAACTCATTCTGAAAAAATGCTTATTCTGGAGTGCTGGTGATTTTGCAGTTCAAAATAAAATTAGAGAACTAATTTTACTTTCAGTTTTAAAATCCTAAGCAAAAACCATCATATCAAGATCTACAAGAGTATACTCAGATGCAAAGTTGGGCCAGGCTGCTTTAAAGGAAAATTTGTAAGCTTGATATTTGTGGTGAGACATTAATGTCATAACTTTTACAAAAATAATTATTATTAACAATCAAGTTCAAAGCATATGGACCACAGCTGTCTGCAAAACACACTGAAGAAAACTTTCCAAATTTTCTATAGCTGGACTCCATTATTAATGCAAAATTTTTCCTATCGTGTTTGCTGTTTGTTTTTGTTCTCTTCTAACTGCGGACCTAAGAGAATGTTGATACAGTGCCTTGCGACTTTTCAACCTCTTGCCACATTTCTGGCATCAAACATAAAGATATAAAATTCAGTTTTTTTGTGAAGAATCAACAAGTGGGACACATTCGTGAAGTGGAATGAAATTTATTAGACGTGTCAAACTTTTTTAGCAAATAAAAAACTGAAAAGTGGGGCGTGCAATATTATTCGGCCCCCTTGTGTTAATACTTTGTAGCCACCCTTTGCTGCAATTACAGCTGCAAGTCGCTTGGGGTATGTCTATCAGTTTTGCACATCGAGAGACTGAAATTCTTGCCCATTCTTCCTTGCAAAACAGCTCGAGCTCAGTGAGGTTGGATGGAGAGCGTTCGTGAACAGCAGTCTTCAGCTCTCTCCACAGATTCTTGATTCGATTCAGGTCTAGACTTTGACATGGCCATTCCAACACCTGGATACGTTTATTTGTGAACCATTCCATTGTAGATTTGGCTTTATGTTTTGGATCATTGTCTTGTTGGAAGATAAATCTCCATCCCAGTCTCAGGTCTCTTGCAGACTCCAACAGGTTTTACACCAGAATGGTCCTGTATTTGGCCCCATCCATCTTCCCATCAATTTTGACCATCTTCCCTGTCCCTCCTGACGAAATGCAGGCCCAAACCATGATGCTGCCACCACCATGTTTAACAGTGGGGATGGTGTGTTCAGGGTGATGAGCTGTGTTGCTTTTACACCAAACATATCGTTTTGCATTGTGGCCAAACAGTTCGATTTTGGTTTCATCTGACCAGAGCACCTTCTTCTACATGTTTGTTGTGTTTCCCAGGTGACTTGTGGCAAACTTTAAACGAGACTTTTTATGGATATCCTTGAGAAATGGCTTTCTTCTTGCCACTCTTCCATAAAGGCCAGATTTGTGCAGTGTACGACTGATTGTTGTCCTATGGACAGACTCTCCCACCTCAGCTGTAGATCTCTGCAGTTCATCCAGAGTGATCATGGGCCTCTTGGCTGCATCTCTGATCAGTCTTCTCCTTGTCCGAGATGAGAGTTTAGAGGGACGGCCGGGTCTTGGTAGATTTGCAGGGGTCTGATACTCGTTCCATTTCAATATGATTGGTTGCACAGTGCTCCTTGGTATGTTTAAAGCTTGGGAAATCTTTTTGTATCCAAATCGGGCTTTAAACTTCTCCACAACAGTATCTCGGACCTGCCTGGTTTGTTCCTTGGTTTTCATGATGCTCTCTTCGCTTTGAACAGAACCCTGAGACTATCACAGAGCAGGTGCATTTATACAGAGACTTGATTACACACAGGTGGATTCTATTTATCATCATCAGTCATTTGGGACAACTTTGGATCATTCAGAGATCCTCACTGAACTTCTGGAGTGAGTTTGCTGCACTGAAAGTAAAGGGGCCGAATAATATTGCACGCCCCACTTTTCAGTTTTTTATTTGTTAAAAAAGTTTTACACATCCAGTAAATTTCATTCCACTTCACGATTGTGCCCCACTTGTTGTTGATTCTTCACAAAAAAACTGAATTTTATATCTTTATGTTTGAAGCCTGAAATGTGGCTTCAAACATAAAGAGGTTGAAAAGTTCAAGGGGGCCGAATACTTTCGCAAGGCACTGTATTAAGTGCTATGTATTGCATTACTTTCAGTGACCAGTCTGACACTGACAGTAACAATGTGTCATCCCTATACTTTGAGTTCCTGTTCAGGAAAGAGAAATAAGAAGTTTTGAAATTCAAGAATTTCAGAAACATTTTTTTAATAGTTTGTCATCTGAAATGTTTTGTAACCTCATTATTTGTCTTCCAATATTCTTATCGTGACAAAATTAAGAAATCAAAAGTCCCCAGTTTCTCCCATGTTGTTTAGCAGCACATAACTGCAATAGGTCTTCCATTTTTTTGAGATTATTTTGCAGCAAAAAAATAACAATTCCCCTGACTGAGTACTTCTGCTGCAAGATTTTCCTAAGGAAACACATAATGATTGAATGAGGCAGATGGTGCCTTACCAAGTACATACGATTTAAACGGCAGTCCAGATTGCATGCTGTGGGGCGGAACTATGGACCAACAGCTGCATGCTCTTAAAAGTATTCAATATATCTGTGGAAAGAATTTCAGATGCTGGGGCAAAGCGAGCTTAGCTCCTCAAGATTTTTGAGAACATGTGCTTCTTGGCTGCTGCTGCTAAGCACACCGCTAGAGTACAGTCATATTTTCTGAAAATGTTTTACACTACAAAGGTGAACTTATAAGTGTTTTATAATTCATCTACCTATAAGGCTTATGAATATAGGAACGCTTTAAAAGGTTATTTTTATAGTATTGTAGAGCCAGAATAACCCCAAAAAGCATGAAACATATATAAATCATGATTGGCCTTTCGATGTTTCCAAAACAGCTAAGCAATTAACCCGCCAGCGGGTTAAGCCCGACCACCCTGCCGGTGGGTTGAGGTGTGTGTGGTGTGTTTAACTGTTTTTTGTTTGATCGCACATAGATCAGACATAGTGACAGTTGCAATAAGAGCATTTGGAGCCATGCCTTTCTGAAACAGAATCACCATTACCATAAATGTATCATGACATCATCTATGCAACAGCTGAGCATGCAACCACTTGTTTAAACAAAAGAAATATTTTTCAAGCGGGAATATTTTCAATGGATGTGTACCTGCTTACTGATAACACTGCAAAGGACAGGAAAGCATTCTTACTTTGTCCAAAGATCCTGATGCGCTTTATCAAATAAATTATTAGGTGCTTTTTGCAAACCTTCCTCCTGCATGTTTACAAAAGATAATAAGCTTTTTCAGCTGTTGTGTAATTCTGGTGATCTAAAATAAACATTTTGAGAGCTGCATTACTGTCGTGCAGCTAAATACTCAGACGCAGAAAACATCGATCGTGCATTGAAAATTGAGACTTTCAAATGCTTCCATTCACTACTGCTATCACTGGACAGTTGAATTGTGAATGCTTGCGTCCCTGTGGATCTATAAGTAACAATGCTTATCTGAACCAGAACAGAACTTACCCCTACCTGAATGTTGCTAGAGATTTAGATTTGTTACTTACAATTTCAGTCAAAAGTGGTAATTTGGCACTGTGGAGAATTACAGTCAAGCTGGGCTCAACACAGACTTTTAAGAACTTTTAAATCCATTATTTCTCTTTAGCCCTGTCCGGCTGCCTTGTACTTAGTCTGTCTTAACCTTGTATGGATTAAATCCTGATTGAGCACCATTGTGTGGACATTCACCGTTGTGTGGACATTTTGCCTGTTCCACACAAATGGGAAAATGGGTTATGTGGGTTAATCGTTAGGTTTAGGACTAAGGTATGAATTGAATTTAGTTAGGTCTATGGTAAGGTATATACTGGCAAGGTTTAGATTTAGGGTAATAGTTAGGATTAGGCTATAGCACTGAATGGAGGCCAATACAAGATCCCTCTAAGGATAGCAAGAGACTATGTGTGTGTGTGTGTTATTTGAGTGCTGAAAAGCAGAAATTGCCCTGAACAGATACCAGAAGATTGAGACATCATTGACAAGAATGCAACACATCCAACACAGACACACACTCGTTGCTATGAGTC
Organism: Crenichthys baileyi; assembly: GCA_036173005.1. Lineage (NCBI taxonomy): Eukaryota > Metazoa > Chordata > Actinopteri > Cyprinodontiformes > Goodeidae > Crenichthys > Crenichthys baileyi. The sequence goes on from JAHHUM010002537.1 coordinate 34,409, forward strand.
AGCCTCACCCTGTCACACAGGTTGGACCCCTACACATTAAAATGCACACACATCTAAATACAATGTGCTTAACTCCTCACAGAGTGTGGATGAATCAGTGTTTGCACATGGTTTCCCGCAAAGGCTATGATAAACCATTGTGTTCTGTCATGCGTAAACCACAAACTGGACTTTTGATCTGAACACAGAAATTCCTTACTTGAACTCAGACACACTCTTAGCCAATACAGTAACACCTTGGTTAAATTCACACACTCCCACAAACACCCTCTGACATTAGAGGTCAGTAAAACGATTAAAAATGCTTCTGATAAAAATGTTTGTTAATAATCTTAATTTGCGTTATATTTTACCTGGTGTTTAGAAGTATTAATGCCCCTTGAACTTTGTCACGTTTTGTGACTTTATAACCACAACTTTATGTGATACACCCACACAAAGTGCTGGATAATTGTGAAGTGGACTATAAATTATAGATGATTTTTACATTCCAATATTTCACATATTCTTTCTTTGCCATATGGTTCAAGCTTCTTCAGATTGAATGGATAGTGTCTGTGCACAGCTATTATCTACAGAGTCTTAATTTGATTTACATTGGACTTTGGCTTGGCCGTTCTAGTTCACAGATATGCTCTGATCTAAACTATTCCATTGAATGACTGGACAGAGGTGAACCTCTGTCCCAGTTTCAGGTTTTTTCCAGACTCTAGCAAGTTTTCTTCCAGGAGTATCCAATATTTAGCTCCTTCTACCTTACCATCAACATTGACTGGATTCCCTGACTCAATTTAAGAAAAGGATCCCCACAGCATTATGCTGCTACCAGGATGCTTAACTGTGGGGATGGTGGGTTTAGGATGATTTGCTGGGTTGGTGTTCCACCAACAGGAGATTGTATGTAGCTTTTTGCATGTAGTCCAAAAGGTTTTTGTTTTAGTTTTATATAACCTGAAAACATAACTTGGCTTGTGGCAACAACCTATAGTTGTCCTGTCAACAGATTTTCTTACCTAACTGTGAATCTGCAGCTCCTCTAGAGGTGCCATGGGCCTCTTGGCGGCTTCTCTGATTAATGCTCTCTTTGCAGGTCTGTCAGTGGACAGCCATGTTTTCCAGTTGTGCCATATTCTCTTTATTTTCTTTTGATGGTGGAACAGTTCTGTGTAAGATGTTGTTCTGAAACCTAACTAGGCTTTAAACGTCTTAATTAAACTTTATTATCTAACCTTTCTGCTGTGTTCCTTGGTCCTCGTTATGCTGTTTGTTCACTGATGGACAGCCATGGGGATGAAGTTCAAGGGACATTGGTTCCAGGTCTTAGCTAATAAAACTCTTAGGCTGTTACAGAACAGCTGTAAAAAGTAATAAAACAACTAGTTTCTCTTTGCAGGCTTTAATCATGAATAAAAGGCAGCAGAGAGTTAACCTTTCACACCAGAAACCAACTTTGTGAAACAAATGAATATGCTGCACTGCAAGAACTGGGAGTCAGTTAAGGCAACATTTTTTAAGTCCATGCGAGGACTACAGCTTCTGCTGCTTCCGTATTGATAACTTGATAATAAGGATTTGTTTGATTGCTTTTTGACATCAGCACTGCAGAGCTGCTCACATCAAATGTCTGCAAAATGACAGGAATACAGAAAAGAAGATGTTTTAAAAGGAAGGTTTAATTAGTATAGCTCATGCTGAAATTTTCATGGCACTATTACATTTACTAACAGATGACTCTGTTATGATCCTTAGATTTTCCAGCTTTGAGTTTCGTTCATATCTCTGTTTCATTCACTTCCTTGTTTTTTATATTATCTAATTGTTGCTATTTTTAATTCCCTTATATAAGAATTCATTAGTTCCTTCTTGTGTGCTTTGTACATTCAGATTTTCTCTGTTAGACTTTCCTAGGGGTTTATTTGTCTCTTTTCTGCTCCTCTGTGTCAATCATTCTCCCTCTCTCCTCAGCTCCCTGCTTCACTCTCCTCCGCTGTTTCACATATTCTCTGATTGCTCACACCTGCATTCCATGCCTTCTCTCCAACACTTCCCTCACCATGTAAGCTCTCTGTTTAATGGTTATATACAGGTGAAAGAGACAACTTTAAGGAAGACTGATCTAATTTTCTGCATGTAAAAATAGATAGGAGGAAAACAACACTATTTACTTGAGTTTAAAATGTTTAAGTCATCTCTTGAAGTAATGTACTGGTCGATAAGAATAATATACAATGTCAAAGACAGAAATCCAACTTGGGAAGTTAGACGTCCCTCTTCAGCCCCCAGTTTGAAGTCAATATGGCTACCACACATATTTTAAGTCTTGAATCAGTTACACACATGCTTTACAATATTTATTTTTGAATATTGCCTTTTCTGTTTGACAACAATTTCTGTCAAGCTTTGCAAAGAACTAAAGTTTTAACATTTACTAAATCTTTAAATTTCAATTGTCTTAGTAGGCAGTCTTAATAGGCTGACTGTTGTCTTTTTCATCTATATTATGTACAATTTTTATTGTGCTTTTTATACAACATGCAGATGTTAGGTGTTGGTCACTTAATGTCACTCAGACGTCTATACAATACGAAATGTAGAAGATAATTTAACAATAACACATTTTAAGTGGGCTGCACGGAGGCACAGTTGATAGCATTGTTGCCTTGCAGCAAGAAGGTCCAGGGTTCAACTCCTGGCTGAGGGTCTTTCTGCATGGAGTTTGCATGTTCTCCCCGTGCCTGTCTTGGTTCTCTCTGGGTACTCCGGCTTCCTTCCACAGTCCAAAGACGTGCTTGTTAGGTTAATTGGTCTCTCTAAATTGCCCTTAGGAGTGTGTGCATGGTTGTTTTTGTGTTGCCCTGCGATGGACTGGTGACCTGTCCAGGGTGTACCCCGCCTCCTGCCCTTAGACTGCTGGAAAAAGGCATCAGCTTCCCCGTGGTATAGAAAATGACTAACTGAAATGACATTTTAAGTGCAAGACAATTTTACATTTGTTCAAAACTGCAATGCTTTCACATATTTTTCATTTTATGTACCCTGTATGAATGCAAATGATTTGTTCTTGTAGCCGTTTTAAAAAGATCTCTATAAGTTTCTTTTTTCAGCTTTTGCCTTTTTACACATTTTCATCCCGTGCTTGTACCTGACCATAGCAGCATATTCTATAGCATATCCCTACTAAAACGAGAAATGAGGAGGATAACAGACAAAGTTAAGGCTTAAAACTGCAGAGTTCAGCAGGATTTGAAAGTCGTGTCTTTTTAGAAATAAAAGATGATACTATAGATGAGCACGGGGACGAAGTATTGCAAGATCCTTAATCGCTCTACTGTATGCCAAATTTTAGGTTAAAGGCTCGTTAAGACTCATATTGATAGAGATAACATTTTTATTTTGTTTGTGTCAGACTATGTTATTTTTGGTATTTGGAAGAATTTCAACAACGAATTATAGTTTTGTGACCGTTTTCTTGTAATAAATTGCCTTAAAATTAATTTGTCTCTTGTCTGTGTTCACTTGTTTATTTTTCTGAGTTGCAGTTGGAATGCTGCCGATCTTATATATTTAGTTGGTAACATGCAAGGTACATTTTGAACATGCCACCAGTCTATCACCAGGCCCACAAATATGACAAACAATCTAATCAGACTAAAGCCCAAGGCTCCAACACCAGGCAATAGGCCCTGTATCAGACTAAAGCCCCAGACATCAACACCTGCCACTAGGCCCAGCATCAGACAAATGAAAATACTATTAGAGGTATTTGAAATACATTAAATAGTATTATTAAACCTAACAGAAGGTGATCAAATTACCCACATTATTTTACTAATCAACAATCAAAACAACCTGTACATAACATGGCCGAGGTGTTTTGGTTTTTGGTTTTTTTTACAATGTTGGACCAGATCTGGCAAACAAAATCTCAAACAAAGGGTTGCCAGCAGAAAAAGTAGATGAACTCATTAAAATAAATCCTGATTTCACAGTACAGAAGAAGGACATTACAGACATGGTAAGAAAGTGTAAAAGCCCAACCCCCACTGATTGAAATGAAACTGACTTGGTCATTATCACAGAGGTTACTAATGGAATTTACAAACTGCTTACATACATCTGAAACCTGTCATTTCAGTCTGGTACATTTCAAATTAAATGAAAATAGCTAAAATCATACCATTATACAAATGTGGAGATAAGATACAGACAAGTTTCTCTTCTTTCTCAGTTTCTCAGGAATAATTAGAAAACCGTTCACTGCCAGAAAAGATACATTTATTGACAAACACAACATATTAGCAGAAAGCCAGTATAGTTCTAGAGCAAACAGATCAACAACTATGGCATTGACCGATTTGATTGAGGAAATAACAAATTATATTGATATTATATGTACAAGGTAGCAAACATATTGAGATTTGTTTAATTTGCAGATGAAACAAAAAAGTTCGGCTTAGGGGGAGGAATTGGAAAAGCGTTTGTAGTTAATTACCCAAAAAATGCACAAATTAATGGTTTAATAGAAACAAATCATCACTTAATGTTAATAAAACTAAAATAATTCTATTTGGAAACAGTATTAAAAATATGGAAGTAAATGTAAAAGTAAACAATGTAACAATTGAAACAGTTTATGAGTACACATTTTAAAGTGTGACAGTTGATAACATTAGCTGGAATTCACAAATAACATATATAGATCTAAATTATAAAAATGTATTTTAATTTAAGTAAAGCAAGGTACTTAAAATCACAAATCACTCCAACTACTGAATTCCTCCCTTATTTACCATATCTTTGTAAAAGTGTATGCATTCATGTGTATGGATCCAAGTGTAAATAATGTAATGACACATTAGTTAAAGACATTGTTGACTGTTTAAACATGAGTATAATGCCAAATGACTGCTAAGGGATCCATCAATGTGATGAAACAAGGACAATTTTGATTTTGAAGTACTGGGGTAGGGTTTAATAAATGTATACTTCGACCTACCCCAATTGCAACATAGCATTGAGCTGTTATGCTGTGAAGAGTGTGAAATCTCTTTTGATTATACATGTCATTAGATTGTCCTGTTTCTATTACCCTTTTTATTTTTCAAGATAAACTAATAGATAAAATAAGCACTCACATAGGGTTAATTAGAATCTCCAAAAATCTGGAGTACCCAGAGTAAGCTCACATATGCACAGGAAGAACAGCCAAAACATACACAAAGGTCTGGTCAGGCTTTAAACCGATGACTTTCTTAGAGCAGGAAAATAGTGCAAACATCTGCACTACCTCCTTGCATAAAGCCTGCTTAAAGACCCAATGTCAGATTGGCTTTTTGTGATGACTCAACAGCCATTTATCCTTTGAATTTGGCGCAGTTTTATATCTGAATGATTAATAGGTCACACTTAGGTTGCTTGAAATCAAAAGAGAAATATGAATTTCTCTGCAAATGGTAAGGTTATGGACTGAAAAATAGCAGCTAATGACCAAAGGAAGTGAAATAGAAAATTTGTATATCTGGAATGACTCAGGAGATTTTCTGTATATTTTCTGAGCATTTCATTGTGTGTAGGTTTTAGTGTTGAATGAACCAGAAAAAGTTGTATAAATATTAAGTTTCTTCCACATGGGACTGCAGCTTCTCTGACTACCTTTTGCACACATATCCTTTCACTCTGTCATGCTTGTCTACCTTGTGTGGGCGACCCTGCCTTTATATGGGCTGTTGACATGTGTGTGCATGCATGTGCATGAGTTTGCAGGAATGCAAGTGTGAATATTCCTTTTAATATTCTTTCTGTGGTCCAAACAAGCAGTACAATTTTCCTCACGTTCCTCCCCTTTGACAGCCGTGAAATGAAAACAAAAGAATATGGATCAGCACAGCTGCTGTTTACCTGCAGGACGTGTTGTGATGACCGAAAAGCCTATATGTGAGAAACTGTTCTTTATGCTTGTTTTGTCCTGTACACACCACAACAGGGGTCACGGATTGATTTTCAGTAAACGTGCTGCCATCTTAGGTTCTCCTCATGCATAAACCAAAAGGAACCATGAGACTCGAACGATTAATTAGCATAGCAAAAAGTTTCATCTGACAAGAAGCCGCTTCGTCTGTTTGTGCAAAGGTGAAGGAAAAGAAAAATCATTTTGGAATACCCATTGCTAAAAAGTTTCCCCATCCTGAACATGAAGTAGAATTTGTCTTCCTGACATGTTTTTCTAGGTCATGAAAATGTTGTGAACGCTTTTAAATGATTGCACTAACCTAAAGGATGGGTAGACTGAGTCTGAGATATGGCATCAAACTAAAAAAAACAAAAACCATAAGCAATGCATGCTGTTCATTTTTTAGATTGGATTGTAAGAGTAGGGTCCATTGTGGTACTCCTGTGCTGCTGACCACCTGGACAAATAACCCTTCAGTTTCACAAATTATGATCTGTTTATCAGATAGTCATTGGTCTAGGAGATTGTGGAGACATCCACCTGTGTATTATATAGTTTTCTGATTTACTTTGTAAGAAACTTGGTTTCTGACAGCTATATATATAACTTAACCCTTTGCCTCCAAACTGATGTACCTATGATATACTTTTAACCCTTATTTCTGATCTGGGGTCATTCTCCAAACTCTTGGCTTGCATAAAAAGACAGGCAACAAATTTACTTCTTACTAGCTTTCGAATCATTATTTTAATTCTGAACAGACATAAATAACAAGCAGCACATAGCACTCACCAGAGCTGACACACTCTCACTAGCTAGAAAAAGAGTCAGGTAGGACGCAAAATCCTCAGCTGCTTCAACTAAAAATTAAGCATCATTCAAAATGTAATGAATGATGCTTATTTTGTGCTACCAGCAGCCCGGTGGCGCAGTTGTTAGCACTGTTGCCTTGTAGCAAGAAGGTCCTCAGTTCTTCTCTTGGGGGTTTGGTCTTTCCCCGGGATGGAGTTTGCAATGTTCCCCCCTTTTTTGCAAAAACGTTTTGGGTTTTTTCCCGGGGTTTTCTTTTAGCTTTTCCCCCCACAGTCCCCCCAAAAACAATGTGTCTCTCTACATTACCCTTTTGTGGGAAGGTGTTGTGGGCATGGTTGTTTTTTCCAAATGTTTTGCCCTGGTGGATACTGGCAAACCCCCCCTGCCCCTTTGACTGTGTGGGTTTCCCCCCCGGGCCCTTTACGGGAAAAAGCGGGTATTGAAAATGGTTTGGATGGGTTCAAAAAATTTTTAAATCCCAAAAAAAAAATTTTTTTCAAAAAAACCCTTTTTTTTTTTTTTTCCCCCGCAAAAAATTTAAAAAAAAAGCAAAAAAATCGGTTGTTTAAATTATCCCAGATAGGGGTACTAATTTTCTTTTTCCCCTTTTTATTTTGGTCGTGCTAGGTTTTAAAAGTTCTTTTTTTTAAGGGCCCCTGTCCCTCCCCAAACTTACATACAGGGGTCCCCTTTCCTGTTAACCCTTTTTTTCTATAAGACAAAAACACCTCTGAGCCCTTTTCTATCCTGCACAGCCGGGTAGGAAAGGGGGCAAGCAACAAGGGGGGTGGGTCAAAAACCTTTAAAAGGGTTTTTCCCGGGTTTCTTAAATTCATCCTCTTCCTGGTATTTTTTTGGGGTTTGTGCCCTACAACCCGGCCCCAGGAAATTTTTGAAGGGTAAAAAAAGTCAGTAACAAAAAAATTTTCTTTTTTTGCAAAACCCAAAGGCTTTATAAAATCTTTTGGGTTTTTTTCTTACTCTGATGTCTTAAGTTTTTTAAAACATTCCTACCCTAAAAAACTTTTTTTTTTTAAAAATATTGCCAAATGGGAAAGTTTTCCCAAAACTACCCTTTAAATTTAAAAAATCGAACCTTTTTCACTCTTGGCAACAAAAAGGCTCCCTGATTTTTTCCCCTCCCAGGGGGAAAATTTCCCGTCTTGTTTTATCTTACAAATATGAGGTAGCCCATAAGGTTTTTTAAAATTATGCATATTTTTTTTTTTGCCCCGAAAATGGTTTTGATGCATTGGCCCTTTTTGTTGGTCTAAAAAGGGCAGAGCGGAAAAAAACCCCCCCCAAAAATTTAAATAAACCAGGCAGGATTTGTCCCCCCCTGAAATCTGAAAGATTATTTCATTTCCCGGGGAAAATTTTGGGAAAGGGGACCCCCCGAGCAAACAAAATGAAAGGAGGGGGGTTTAAAGGGGTGGGGGGTTCCCGAAAAAAATGATTATTGGAGACAATGGGGTTTTTAAAACAAAGCTTTGGCTTTGGCCTTTGGGGGTAAACCCCCCCAAAAAAACATAAATAATTACAAGTTTTCCCGAAAGCACAGAGAACAAAAAAATTAAGCATTTTGGGATTTTAAGGGGCCCTTTTCCTAAAGGGGCCCCCATTTTTTTATTTTAGGGAAGGGGAAGGGGGGGGGGGGTTTTTGGTTTTTTTTCCAAAAAGGGGGTTTCAAAAAAAAGGTTTAAAGAGGGAGGGAAGGGGGAAGGTATAAAAAAGGGGGAAAAGGGGAAAAACTGAAGGGAAGAGTAAAGGAATTTCGGAACAGAAAAGGGGGAAAAAAAAAAGGGAACCCCCGACCCCCCCCCCCCCCCCCCCCCCCAAAACCCGTAGAAGGGTAGGTTTTTGGAAAAAAAGCCCCCCCAACCCCCCAAATTTGGGAAAAAAATCCCCCCCCCCGCCCCCCCCCTGAGAGGGTTTTTTAATTTTTTTTTTTTTTTTTTTTTTTGTTTTTTACCCCCCCCCCGCCCCCGCACCCCCCGGGGTCGCCCCGGGAGTGGTCAGCTTTCCCCCTCCCTTTTTAAAATTTCCTTCTTTTCACTCAGATACAAGAGGTTATCCCCAGCCAATCAGGAAACAGCAACTCGGTTTTGCTCAGTTTATGTGCCTCTGGGTCTCTGTGTGATTCTGTCGTACTTTTTGTGTCAGAAAATTTGATGAAGGCTCATTTGAGATTTTAAAGTTCAGAGTCATGAATTAATGGAAACATCAAAGGTAACACAACCTAAACTCAGAACATGACCAGAGTGCACACAAATATAAACAAAATTAAGAGTTTGAAAAACACTTACATTAAGGAGAGCTTTATAAGAAAGTGTTGTCAGAGATGAGAAAAACTAATTTACACGTTAACCCAACTGTAACATGCTGGCTTTTTTCTTCTTCTAAACCAAATAATTATGGAACTCAACATACAAAAGTGTCCATTCCTCTATAGCAGATAAACTTCAAGCGCATTTTTCATTCTCCCATTCGATGATTTTCTTGCTTCTATATTATAGGTTTGTTACTTTTTTTCTTGAAAAGCTACTTTTATTCAAGACTTTACAACTTAGCAGCAGTTAAAGCAATACAATTGTTCTGCCAGCTTTACTGTCCAGTGTGTCAGTCTCACTTTCATGAAATCTGCAGCTTTTTATAGTTGATTGCATTGTTGTTAATTTAGCTGAAAAAACAAGATTTTCCATTGCTTCATAAAACAAAGGAGAGGAGTGTCCGTCTATTTACTGCAAAAATGTTAAGTTGCAATCAGGCTCCTGGCTTTGATCAGAGAAACAAACACATGCAAACATTTACATAAATCTGGTATAAACAGTGTAAAGTCATGCAAAGAAAATTAGAACACCCCCTAAATATTAAAATCTTTATAAAGAAATTTTCATGGATTCATTTTAAATCTTACTTTTTATCTCTGGAAAACAAAGTTATTTGGCTAACATTAAACAATAATTCACCCATTAAACAAAATATACCAACAAAATGCATTTTCTGACTGAGGGAAAGTTAAAACTCCTTCCCCCTAACAGAAAGTTTTATCCCCTTTGGCTGAAATAACTTCAGTTAGCTTCTTCTGGCAGCCAACCAGTGTCTGACATCAGTCTGAGGAAGGTTTCCCCCAATCCTCACCTCTAGCTGTGAGATCTTTCAGGGATTTCATGCATGTACATCTCACACAAGGTCTCACGTTTTCCTCTGATACACAGTAGAATTCATGGTGGATTCTGTAATGGTGAGCAGCTACTGCTGCAGCAAAGGAGCTTTCCTAGGGGTCACAGCCTACTCACATTGAAATTTATGCCATAGAGTTTATTCTTATAAACTATGAAATAAAATTGAAAAAGATACTTTATTGCCTTATCATTATAATGTGTTTTTCAGCACAGCTTAGCCAAAAGTGAAGGATGAATCTTGGCTAGAGATGTGGCAGCTACCAGCTTGCACTTATTTTATTAGTATTTATTGTTGGCTGTTTTTAACCTAGATATAAAAACAATCATCTATATTCCCTCATATATTCCCCCTGCGGAGAACATGGTCCACTCGGACTCTATGTCTCCAACATCCCCCGGAATCTGGTCAAAGCTCTCCTGGAGGTGGGAGTTGAATACATCCCTGGCCGAGGGCTCCACCAGGCGTTCCCAGCCCGACCTCACTATGCGCTTGGCCTGCCAAGTCTGTCCGGCTTTCTCCTCCTCCCAGCGGATCCAACTCACCACCAGGTGGTGATCAGTGGACCAGCTCAGCCCCCTCTTCACCGAGTGTCCAAAACATGCGGCCTCCGAAGGTCTGATGATACGACAAAACAAAGTCGATCATTGACCTCCTGCTAGGGTGTCCTGGTGCCAAGTGCACTGATGGACACCCTTATGCTTGAACATGGTGTTCATTATGGACAATCCGTGACTAACACAGAAGTCCAATAACAAAACACCACTCGGATTCAGATCAGGGAGGCCATTCCTCCCAATCACGCCTCTCCAGGTGTCACTGTCGTTTCCCACGTGGGCGTTGAAGTCCCCAGCAGAATAATGGAGTCCCCGGGAGGGGCACTATCTAGCACCCCGACAGGGACACCAAGAAGGCCGCGTACTCCCGCACTACCCGCTCGGCCCCGTAGGCCGAAAACGACAGTCAGACCCGAAGGCGCAGGGATGACAACCCTCCCATCCACCGGGTAAACCCCAACACGAGACGGCTGAGCTGGGGGGCAACAAGCAAACCCCACCAGCCCGCCGCCTCTCCCCGTGGTCACTTCAGAGTAGAAGAGAGTCCAGCTCCCCAAGGAGATTGGTTCCAAGCCCACGCTGTGCCGTGGAGGCGAGCCCGACTATTTCTAGTCGATATCTCTCGACCTCCCCGCACAAGCTCAGGCTCCTTCCCCCCCAGCGAGGTAAACATTCCACGTCCCTAGAGCCAGCCTAAGCATCGGGGATCGGGCCGCTGAGGTCTCCACCCTTCGTCCGCCACCCCAATCCTCTTTGCATCGGTCCTCACGGTTCCCCCTGCAGGTGGTGGGCCCACTGGGGGATGGCCTCGCGTCTCTCGTTCGGGCTTGGCCCGGCCCGGGTCCCGTGAGGAGCAACCCGGCCACCAGGCGCTCTCCGACGAGTCCCGCCCCCAGGCCTGGCTCCAGGGTGGGACCCCGTCTCCACCGTACCGGGCAACGTCACGTGCCTCGATTTAATGGTCGTCATGAAGGATCTAGGTCTAGTGCACACAAACACCTCAGATTTGACCTTTCACCCTTTTAACTGCTTTTCTCCAAGAAACTTTGAAACGTCTTTGCCAAACTTTCAGATTTTGTGAAAGTACCCTCCAATTCCTGCAAGTACTTTCACAAAAATAAAAGAAGATATAAAAACAGCCTGGCTTATTGTTAGTGTACTTTTTTATTTATATAAAAACTGCCTACAGAAAAGTGAATAATGACTTTTATTTAAAAGAATTGTTACATTTATACAACATTAAATCTAAAAACAGTCCCAGACCCATTTTTCTTTTTATCAATCTAGAGAAAGTGGTTTAGAAAAGACAATAAGTTTCATTTTCAATTTTCTCTCCAATGTGACATAATGCTAATGTTACCCTAAGTCCTTGTGATGCCACTTGACCTGAAAGAGGACACAGCAGAGGAGCTGAGTTGAGTCTGAGATTTAAGAAAGACCGAACCTTCGAAATTACCAGGAAGGTTTTGCCCGATCAAGTCAGAGGAAGCTCTTATCAACCTCTCTGATTCAAATGCATCAAATGTTTTTGTTTGCATCATACTTGTTTTATTTTTGGTTTGCTAGGTTTTTTTTTTTTTGTTGTGTAAGATCACAGCTTTCCCTCTTAATACTTTGGATCTGTGTTCAGTGTCCTGACGTAACCTCCTTTTAAGAGCATCTCCCAGTATATCCAACCTGGTTCAAAATCCAAAGTAAAAAACCTCCAGACACACCTGTACCACAACTGACCTCCTGCCAATCTCCGAGTGACCTCTATGCTATCAGAATCAACTGTTTTTCCAGTGACCCTTCAAGCCAAGAGATGGCAAATGGAAACCCCACATTAAGAGATCCAAGCAGAGTCCATGGGAGAGGTACTAGAGCATCCCATAACTGACCAAAAGAAAACATTCTTTTAAGTTCTTTGGTGGCAGTTTTGGTATTGAAAGCTGAAAGGTTCAGGTAGCTCAGAGATTTTAAATTCTAACCATCCATTTTCCAGACCCATTAAATCCTTGCGGGGCTGGTTCTCATTGCCATTTGTTAATAAGTGAAAGGTAGGGTACACCCTGTGTAGGTCACCATTCCATCACAGGACTACAAATTCATTTCCCTTTAGAACTCAGAATCAGGCCATACAAATCATTTTAGGCAAGAAAAAAACCACTAAACTCAAAAAGATGTCTGATTTTTAATAATCATTTAAAAGAATTTAAATTGTTTTATTCCCTTATCACAAAACTTCCCTGTGAATAGTAGAATTAGTGAATCTTTGATTTAGTCTTAGTGAGGTAATTTTGCTTACATAAATCACTAGTAAGTATACGAATAAATAAAATTCTTGATTTCACATAGCTGTTTGAGTGTATTTTAAGTTCCTGTTTATTTAATCAGATTGCTGATGTGCAAAAGCTTTATATGAGGTAAACATTTCTCTTGGACATTTTTTTCTTCTGATCATTCTCTCTATCCTCAGCATTACTCGCTGTTTAAATCTGCATAGATATTTCCATCTGTCTTTCTGTCTGCTGTTGAGCCTGCTCAGTCGTGGATAAAAAGCTGACGCACACTCGAACACACTGGGATGACTTGGTTGAATGTGGTGGGCCCTAAGCCTCCATGTCACTATGTGGCAGATGGAAGAAGAGAGCGAGCGTGAGTGAGAGACATAGTTGAACAAGCCAAGATATTTGCCTCATAAGACCATGTACAACTGATCTGCTTGTTTACAGTTAATTGTTTCTGTCCATAAGTGTGCATGTTTGTAGCTGAATGCCTAATTACCATGCAAGCAGATCAACACACGTGTTTGATTTATTGAGTTAACATTATGTAACATACTGAGGAAAGCTCATGCCTGGTGATGGTGTGTGCGTGCGCGCGCGCGCGTGTGTGTGTGTGTGTGTTTGTGGGACAGATGTGCAATGGGATCATTATATTGAATGTAAATACTACATGCCCCTACAGAGATTAGAAATCACGGAGAGTTAAATCATTTCAGTCAGCTTTTCTTTTTAAAAATAATATTTTTCTGTTTGAGCAGCAAATAAATGTTTGAGTTGAATTAGCGGTGTCTTTCTTAGTACTTGCAATGTTTATATAAACACTTTGAAAAAGCTCTGCTAAGAACAATTCAGACATTTTTTCAGAGATGTTCAAAATCAGGTGTGAGGAAGGTACGGTTTTTT
>JAHHUM010002538.1:0-46235 GCA_036173005.1 Crenichthys baileyi
GGATATCGAAACATATGAAACTTTTTTTATTAGTGGAATTTCCCAGAAGGTTAGGGATGTTCATTTTTTGTCTCTTTAAAGTTATCATTTCACTTTTTGTTGCTGAAGGCGTATAGTATTCCTTCCTGCTAAATTAATTTTTATTATAATCTTTTGAGTTACAATATATTCATTATGTAAGAGGCAGCTACATATTTCCATTCACATCATATGTTTTGTTTCTTTAGTCAAATCTTCTTTTTGTGCCATCATGCAAAAAACAGGACGAAGTCAAGTATTAAATTACTACAATAAAACATGTCAGATGTACTCAGATTGACTTTCAAGGGGCTCTAATTACACTGGGTGTTGACTTCTCTGTAAAGGTACTCTATAACCTTTCCTTGAAAAAAATAGTGGGAACTTATGATACAGTTTGGCCAAAAATAGCACTTCAAGTCACAAGTTTTAGCAACACAGCCCCTCCCTCTGTCTGTAAAGATAGCAATTTAAATACCTTCTTTTTCTTATATCAAGTAAATTGGGCTTTAGGAGGTCGGAACATCCCCATAAACATAGAAAATGTTGCACGTGTCAGTTGCTGCCAATTGCTGCCCATCTGACCAGTTGCAGGCTGAGACTTCAAAATGTCAACACATGAAAAAACTGTCAAACACAAACAAAGTGTCCTGCAGGTATGCCCTAAACCTGAATAGTAGTTGGCCATTTTGAATGAAAGATGTCATTTACACGTGTTGTATTTCAATGAACTCCTCCTAGGGATTTTTAAGTAAAATCTGATTCCCAGATTATATGTAACTCTATGTTAACTATAGCAAGAAACTTTTGATTAGAAACTGAATTTGAATTGCTCAGACTGAATCTGTATTTGTGTAGTTTGAAATTCAATGCATTGGTTTGAAAATGAATTTCCCTAAACTGAAACTGAATTGAATGGTTTGAAACTGAATTAGTTTGCTTTGAAAATTGCTTTGTTTTGTATTAAAAATTCAGTTTGATTACTTTCACTTTCACTTCTATAATTCAATTTTAGTTGTCAGTCAGTTGTCAGTCAGTTGTCAGTCAGTTTTTTGTGTCACACATCCGGGTCATTGAAGCCACAGATTAATCAGACACATGGATTTACTGATTCACGGATGTCATTCATTATTGCTGTGTCCCAATTCAGGGGCTGCATCCCTTGAAGGTCGCATTTACAGGCCGATTACGTCATGGTGAGGCGAGGAAGGCTACTTCGAAGGCTCCTTCAAATGCGGCCGACAAATGTGACCTTCTTTTCCCCAGGTTTGAAGGATGGGTCCGGTGTATCCTCCGTGGCCAACCCTATCCCATGATTCATTGCGAGTCAAAGTAGATTGTTCAAACGGAAGAAGCAAAGGCCGGATATGCTGCGCATTCTCTGAAACAAGTTTTACATTGTTTTTAGACAAGAAGGTAGTTGTGTAAGCCTGATTGGTTTATAAAGACGCTTAATTGCACATGTGCGCTAACGTGTTTGGAGACGTCCGCTGCTGCTGCTCTAGCAGCTAGCTCGCCCCGCCAGCATTCAGCTGAACAGGCAGTTGAGGTGAGCTAAACCCCGAGAGAACAACTGACTCCCAGCATATTGTTTTCAAACTCCCACTGGGATTTCCCAATGAGTGGAAGTTAAACAGATATAATTCACTCAGATATCTAATATTAATGTTTGGTTTATTTATTCTAATAATTATTATTATTAGTATGCTCTACAAATAAACTGATTTAAACATTGTTTTTAAAGTTAATATGCCAGTGTTTAGTTGTTAAAAGCTTTACAAATAAATTAAACAAATAGTATTTCTCCTCAATGTATTTTATCTACAGTGATTTTTATATCAATAAAGACAAAAATTATTTTGAACATTTTAAATGGCTGAATAATTAAGGAGCCCACGAAGGGACATGGGGGATGTTTTCTTTTCTTTTGCGTCCCCACGCAATACTTTTTTGCGTTCTCATGCAATACTTTTTGCGTTTTTGCGTTATCTCGCAACAGTCTCTCAATAATCTCTCAATACTTTGTGAGATAGTTTCCAAACCAGATAACTGCAAAAATGGAACAAAGACTACACCCGTTTTTTAAATTTGAGTTTTATTTTGAAATCGGCCTTAAATAAAAGAATCTTCAATCAGACTTAAAGACAGTTATTATCCACAAGCTGTCAAACTACTGAACTCTGGACCATAATGCTGCACGAAACCACATCTGTGACACTTTTTTTGCTTATTGCTGCTGCATGATGTGTACTTTTTTTTGCACGCCATTAGTGCTTTTGCTTTTATAGTGATTTGAACGGTTCTTCTTATCCTAAGCATTTAATCGCATTGTTGACTGCATGTTAACCTGCATATGACAAATAAACCATATCAATGCCATATCAGTACTGTTTGTTTTGTGAGCAGTTTGTCATATGTGCTGCTGTTCCAAAATGCACAGCTTTCTCAAGGTGATTAACAACTTTTGCGAGCGAACGCAAAAATATTGCGAGCGAACACAAAAGAAAAAAATTCCCACATGTCCCCTCGCGGGCTCCGTAAATAATAAACAAGATCATAAAACAAGAACATTTTGAACAAAATAGGGTTATAAGCTATCAGAAATATGTAAAACGGTAAATAAAAACCATGTAATAATTTACAGTGCAGACAGCGGTACTAACCTTCAGGTTCAATTTGCTCGGCTTCACAGCTCTGTGATTCACATGGTTGCTAGTTAACATAAGTTACGCTGAGGTGGGGGTAGGGGAAGTAACACCTGTACCACACTATGTTAATATGGTATGTTTAGCTAATAGCTACAGGTAGCAAAAGTGTTACTGTTTGACCATCATTTGTTTACATGACGCTGCTTATAGATGTTCATTTGACTTGGTGATTGACATCCGCCAAGCTCATATATGCTGCAATGCTTCAGCTCAACATGCCATAGTGGAAGCTTAACCTGACGTGAAACATAAATCGATGAATCTGTGTTTGATTAATCCTCAAGAACCTGGATGTGTGACCCAAAAATCTGAATTTTGGAATTGAAATTGAATTTCAGTCCTGAAAGTGAAAGTAGTCAAACAGAATTTTAAATTTCAAAGAAATACATTTTAAAAGCAAGCAAATTCAGTTTCAAACAAATAAATTCAGTTTTAGTTTAGTGAAATTCATTTCCAACCCAATGCATTTCATTTCAAATTGCACAAATACAAATTCATTCTGAGCAATTCCAATTCAGTTTCACACAAGTTTCTTCCCATAGTTAAGGCTCCAACAAATGAAAACCTGACGTGTTTCAGTGAAAGTCATAATCAAAGCATAAATATCCTAACACTGTTCAGGAGTGAGCAGCAGTGTTTTTGGTTTCTGAGGGGCTATTGAATGAATTTCTTTTTCAAGGATTGTTTCACTAACTGGACATGGCAGTTTATATTGCAGCTGACTCCCACTAACTGAATAAAAAGGTTAAAGGGGCGACCGTGTGAGGCTGAGCTCAGCAGGCTTGGTTTATAACACAGCTGATATGACAAGGCTTGAATAATAGAGACTCCTGTTCCACACATCTTCAATAAGAAAAAATGCCTGAGTTAAAAAGACTTCTGGTTCCAACAGGTTTCACAGTAGCACAGGTTGCAGAACTACCTTGTGCTGCAGCAGAAGCTGCAGGTCTTTTGGGGCATGTCTGTACCAGCTTTCCACATTGTTTTGCAGCCAAAACATTTTATTCCTGGATGACCAACAGAAAACACGCACATTTGTGATATGGAAGGAGAATGATAAAAGGTTTTTAAAGATTTATTTCTAGACACAAATATAAGCCTTTTGCGCATTTGTGTTAAACCCCTTTAATACCTGGATTATAAAATCCAGTGCAACCAACTGCCTATAGAAGTTGCCTAAATTGTTAATAGAGTCATCCTGTGTGTACCTTAATCTTAGTTTAAATCCAGCTGTTCTGTTTAGGCCTTAGAGGTTTGTTAGAAAACATTAGTGATCAAACAACATTCTTCAGACCAAGAAACACAGAAGACAGGTCAGGGAGAAAGTTGTGGAGAAGGGTTGGGTTATAAAACAAGATCCCAAACTTCGAACATCTCATAAAACATTAATCAACTCATCATCTGCAAATGGAAAGAGTAAAACCTATTGAGACATGGCTGTCCACCTAAACTGTCAAGCCCAGCAGGAAGAACATTGATCTGTGAAGCAGCCAAAAGGCCCATGGTGACTCTGGAAGTGCTGCAGCGATCCACAGCTCAGGTGGGTGAGTTCATTTACAGGAAAACATATTAGTCATACTATCCACAAAACTGACCAGAAGTGACAAGAAGAAAGTCATAAAATCTTTTATTTTGCAGTTTTCCACAAACCATGTAAGGGACACACCAAACATATGTGACAAGGTGCTAGGGTCAGAGAGGCCTAAATGTTACATTTTGGCTTACGTGCAAAACACTATGTGTAGCAGAAAACACTCCACATCACCCTGAACATAGTACCTTCTCTCTTGGTGCACCCATGGTGGTGGCAGTTTCAAACTGTGGGAATGCTTTTCTCCAGTACTGATTTGGAAGGTAAGGGTTAATGGGAAGGGTTCAGATCAAAGCATATTTGTGTATTTGAATGGCCCGGTCAAAGTCCAGACCTAAATCTAATTGATAATCTACAGACTCCTTCATTAAGACCACATTCACACTGCTGGTCCGGTTCAGGGATAAGTCCATGGATTGGTTTGCTTTCACACAGAGATTTTTCTTAAGGCAGGACCAAACAAAGTCATGCAGTTGCAACAGACTGAGAAGAGAAACAGCATGAAGAAGAAAGTTCGTATCATATGGGGTTTCTGTTGCTGCATTGGTGTTCAAATGTGCACCTACACCTCTTCACTACTCCCTGTAGCCCCACGAGACAGATTCAAGCTCTTAACTTTGTACCTTGCCAGACTCTGATTTGAGAAAGCGAAACACAACTACAAACAACCACTATTATTGCTAATAATAAATTGCTGTTCGCAGAAGCTTTCCATCCAGTCTTGTTGAGCTAAACATGGAAGCCTGCTGAAGAAATACAAAAGACTGACTGTTCGAATTGCATTAAAAAGTGTTTTTTACCTCGAGTGTGTCTAAAAACAACTACATGCCACACTTTGAAGAACTGTATTTCCTAAAAAATAATGAAAACCAAATATCCTTTTCTTTCCACTTCACAATTAGGCTCTAGGTTTTCACATGCAGTGTCAAAAAAAAAGCTGTAGTTTGTGGTTGTCACCTAAAAAATGTGAAACATTCGAAGAGAATATCTCAAAATAATAATATGATTTGTATTGTAGTTAGAGTATATTTGCTGCATTTTTCAGAATACATTTTAATTTTTATAAATGTATCTGTGACATTGCTGGGTTCAGAGTTTATGTCTGATGCAGCTAAGAGGCTTTGGTTATTGCTTTGAAGTGGAGAATTCTGCATACTAAATATATACCTCCCCAAGCCCTGCTGCTTACAAGAAATTGCCACCTGATCCCCCATCCACTTCTTTTACTCGCTATTGTTTTATTGTTTTGGCTCGACTCCTGGCTATCAAGCATTGACCACGACAGCGTCCAAGAAGGCGATCTGTCGAGGGCAATTTTGGCCTCGGCCATATGTCACAACCAGCAAAGCTTAGCAGGTGACTCAATCTAGCCTTTTTATTTATTTAAAGACCGCATGAAAGAGCCATGAGCTCCCAATTCAAAACCAAAAAATTTAATCTCAGAGCCAAGACAACTGTCTGCCATTAAAGCCATCTTTTTTAACCACCTGCTAAAATGAACTCCTTGCTGGCAGATGTCTATCCTGAACAGATCATTTGTGCTCACAATATAGGACAGCATATTGTTTCTAGGCAGATGTATTACCAAGGTGATCTGGGCAATTATTGTCAAGTTAAATTGGCGAGGAGGTAAGGGGCCATTCTGTTCCATAATGCTGTTCCATTTTCAATTCTCCTGCTCGAGTCCTGAATATGCCACAGAGAAATAATTGAGACCTCAGTTGCTGTTTCACCTTGAAGTAACCAGTCTGAAAATAATTTGGCTGCTGCCTGCTTGCCTCAAGGACAGCGGGCTGCTGAAATTTGATGGGGTAGCTGAGACAGGTGCCGCTGTGAGATAGACGATGTGATCTGATGAAAACAGCACAGCCAGGCTGCTGCTGCCATTTGTCAGCATTGTTCCAAGATATCTGCAGGTGAGTATGAGTTTCATTTTTTATTATTTTCTCCATCTGGCTTCTGATATTGTGTTTTTTTGTCTGCCTGTGTATTTTTTGCAATGGAGGCCTTCCATCATTTTATCTCTATGATAGTAAAGTCTCATCATAATGTCATCCAAACACAATGACAAAAGATAGCATTTTGTAAGAGCACAATCAGCAATGTTGGAACATGTGCTATGAGTCATTAAGCTATTCATACTCATGCAGAGGATTGATCCTATTCTGACATCTTTATTATGAATGTAGATTTAAAGAAAACAGAGGTCTGAGATGTTTTACAAATGTAAGAATTCTTTTAGGCAATTACAACAATATAAAAAATAGAACAGAAAGTTGGACACCCTACTCCCAAATAGCTGGTCTTACCCACTATTTGGTTGCCATTTGTGTGAGCAGGATGCTTGGCATAATATCTTATTTACATCGCTTGAAGGCCAGGTTGGTGAGGATGTGTAGGAAAAACTGTGCGGTATCCTCGGATTCGAACTTTACCTTGTCCCCTGCAGTTCTATAAGCTTTATTTGAATCTTTGCTTGTCCACTTCGAAATCAAATAGATAATAAAACAATTTAATTGTGACCATTTTACAGGAAAATATGCAGATCCCATTCAGAGCTGAAGTCTGTGGCTAACTTGGAAGTTGCTTTTAGGCTGCTATCTACGAAGGTGCTCTCAAACATTACAGAGAATCCATAAATACTGTGGGTAAATCATGACAACCTGTTATTTGTATACAGTATGATAACTCAGGAGACAACATTAACTACTTTCACCCCTGATTACGTGAGATTAAAATTGTTCCTGAATGTCAAAGTACAGCCTTAAGTCTTTAGAGAATAAGTCAAGTCTGAAGTCTTTATTTTTTATTCTTTTAACCTAGGTGTAACTTTTCTTAAGTGCCTTTTTCAAAAGTAGTAGTATCTGTAAAACTGTAACGCCCCTTAGGTCATGTTACAACTCCACCCAGCTGAGGTGAGATTGATTGAATTTTCTTACCTCCTTTTAAAAATGAAAATTTTAGCTTAGTTAATTTAATCTTTGAAAAGTAAAAGTTCTTCAGTCACTGATGAGTTCTATTCATAAACGTTTTTTAAAACACATGTGCCCTGTCATTGTAATCATTCCGATCAGCAGTGCACTCAACTTTTTCACTTGCAAGCCTCTAAAATATTTAAAATAATCCTGAAGAGGAGTTTCCCGAGGCAGATGTGAAGAACTGTGCAGTGGGGTAACTTAAAATTGTTATTTTAATCTAATGTTCTAAGAGAGGAATGATAAGGAAGACTTAACAAGACAAAAAAGGCTTGTGATCCATCCAGCTGTTCTCCAAGCCACTAATCCTGTGAAGTAAAATAGACTAGATGTCAGAAAAACCAGCTGAATGCCTCAGAAATGACTTTCTTTTCAAAGAGCTTCAAGGATGAACAATGCAACAATGGTGAGGCACCACATAGCTGCAGAGATATTACGAATCTAAACTGTTTTGACTTTTTCAATAGTCTCACTGCGGGAGCCCACAGATGATTCTTCTCTCATTCAGTGAGACAGAATCTCCCAGCTTTAGTCAGTGTTCAAATATTCAAAAAGGAGTCACAAGAAAAAGAAAATCCTGCTTCTCCCACATTACACTGTGGAGAAAAGCAGTGGATATGCCTCAGCTGTCTTATAAAATACAAAGAGTTATAAAAACCTTTTTTCTTCTTTTTAGACTTTTACTTTTTGCATAGGATTTCTAGATTCTTGTTTGTTTTAAAATCAAATCGAAAAAGAATCTCACTTAACTTACACGCTATGTTTCAAAAATAAAAGGTCATTTGCCTTTACAACACAGATAAATTTTGTGTGCGAACAGCAAATAGCTTTATCATATACAGGTACATCTGAGGAAATACTACTCTACGTACTTTAGTTGTTGCTCAATTTGAAAAGTGGAACATATTCATTAACCAAAAAGTGATACCTTTTAAGTTTTATTTCTATTTATTTTTTATCTCTTTTTATTTTATTTATATCTATTTTATTTTTATGATTATGGCTTACAGCTAATGAGACTCAAAATTCAGTTTCTCAGAAAACTGGCATATTACATAAGGGTTAAGCATGGTTAAGCATCTAATGGCCATAATACAGTCATAATATAACATTTGTATTATTAGAAATACAGTGAATTGGTCTCATGTAATGAGATTGAATCTGAATTAAGGATTTTGTTTAGCTTTAAGCCATAATCTTTCAAATTAACAGCAATAAATGCTTAAAATTTCAGTTTGTAAGGAGCACAATGTAACGATTATTAATCTGACAATATTATTCAATATTTTAATATTTTATCAAATAATATTTCTGTCTGTTAAGGGTTGTCCTGTGAATACCAGCCCAGTAAGGCGATCGTATTAGGACAAAATAGAAAGGTGTGAACACCCCCTTTATATTTTTGAACAGCACAACTCTGACACCATGGAAGAATTCACACAATTTCTTAAAATACAAGAATTTATTTAAAAAAAAGCAACTCAAAGTCAAACAATTTAATTCAACAAACTTTTACTATGCTAAAAAAAATCCCCCTAAAAATACCAAGCAGAATTAAAAAATAAGGGGAAGACTAAGGGTATGTAAAATACAAAAAGTTGATTAAAAAGATTTTTGAAAACCTGACCAAAAGAGTGATGCAAATTTCCTGCAGTTATTTAGAATCCACACTACCTTTTAAAATACCAGGGTTAATAAAAGGGGTTTAAAATGCATAAGCCGGATGGCGCGTTAATGATCCAAACCCTTTGTTTAAAAAATCACCCTTAAATAAAGTTTTTCTTAAATTTAAAAACACAAAACAAAGAACACAACCTAACTTGTGTTTCAGATATTCTAACTAGCACCCCGATAGCGGAATTCAACACAAACAAAAAACCCAAATATAAAAAGGGAAAAAGTTTCGAAAATTTCATCTAAAACTTTCTTTATTGTTCTGCCCCAAACCTCTGACCATGCTGAGGAAACTGTCCGGGGCGGAGTTTTAAGAAATGCCCCAAATCTTTAAACGGTTAGCTACAGCTAACCTCCCTTTGCTTGGGGGGTTTGGGAACTTCTGTCGGCCGGCCCAAAAACGCAGAAACCGTAACCACGGGGATGCGGCTCCCGTTGTCCTTCCCCCAAACAGGGAAAAACCCCCCGCTCGGCTTTCGTAGAGACCCCGCTCCGTAGGGAACTTCTCTGGAACCCTTTTGCTTCGCCGGCCCCAGAGAGAAAGTAAGCAATGCTTTTCACCTTAACCTTTCCCCTTTATGAATGAAAAATACTGATACACATACAGTATTTTTATTCGTACGTAACTTTGCAAATGATCGATGATCGTAGACATCCTTGTATCCAGTTGAAGATTTTTGTCTTGTTTGCCAGCAAAGAGACATTAGTGCCGCTTCCTCTCCGGCAGTTCCTCACGGGGAGTGCCTGTGGTAGAAAGAGGGGGTTGGGGGGGTTTTTTTATAACCAGTGGCATCATGGGAAGTCTGCTGTTACCCCCAATTCCTAAGTTGTGCCGGAAGTAGGTTAATGCAATTTATTTTGAAAGTTCCAGAAAAGTCCGTACCGCATTTCCTGTTGTAACTCATGGCTGTGGGTCCCAACAACAAGGAATGAACACAAGGTGATATAGAAACTGTAAGCCACTGAGAAATATGATTTGATAAAGCAGTCAGTTCAGGTCACTAACATCCAATAAGGTCCCGCAGATGGCAGTCTTTATATTTCGCTCTCTTGTGGGTTCTTTAGAGCGGAACCCCTAAACACCAGACATTCCTTTTTAGGGATATTTTCAAAATTTTTCAGTGACCTCAACTTCATTGAGATCTTAGTTGGCGGCACAATGGCACTCAGGTGGATTTACCTGAGATGCAGATGAGGTAAATGAGCAGGCATGCACATGAAGCTTCAGCAGTGGGGATTCTGCACACCCTTGCACTCAATCCACTTGGCTAATGTCCGGTCCCTGGCTAACAAAATGTATAAACTGCTGCTTCTCACCCCAAAAAAACTCAGACTTACCTGGATCTGTCACCCTCTATTTCACCTAAATGTGGCTTGGTGAGCACACCCCAAACAGCATACTACAAATACCAGGCTTCTAGCTGTTTCAAGCGGACGGCAGCAATGAGCTTTTGGGGAAAAATAGAGGTGGTGAACTGCTGTACTGCTGCCACAGTATTACAGAAGACATGTAGTCCTCACCTGTAGTCTTTTTTTTTATAGACTGTAAACTGTTGTATTCACAGAGGGCGTTCTAATTTGTTTTGCTTGGTGTTTACATCCCACTACAAGTCTGCACATCAGAGGCTGAGAAACTCGCTAACAGAAATGAAAAAAACTTCCAGACTCAACTCAACATATCATTGTTCGTGGGAATAACAGCAAAATCCTCGCCAATGAACTTCTAAAAGACAGAAATAATAATCGTCCCACCAGGGATAGAAACACGCTGGACCACTGTTAGACAGTTTTAAAGGTGCATATCACGCTGTCACCAGGGTCGCTTTGGAACTTTCTCATCACTGTCTGCTTCTTCTCATCACAACCTATGGGCAGAAATTAAAAACTTCTAAGCCTGTGGTTCGGACTGCTAGGACGTGGACAGAGCAGTCAAAGCAGATGTTACCGGCCTGCTATGACTGCATAGATTAAAGTTGCTTTGGAGCTTTAGCCACGGACCTAAATTAGATTGCTGAAACTGTCACTTATATCAGTTTTTGTGAGGACGTGTGTGCAGACCAAGACCTTTCGCACATATAACAACAATATACCATGGTTTAACTCATGTCAGAGGAAGCTGCGTAGGAACAAGGAAGAGGCTTACAGGATTGGGGACTGGGCCCTGTATAAACAGGCCAGGAACAAACTGACCAAGGAGATCAGGGCAGCTAAGAGAAACTACAGCAAGAAGCTCAAAAACAGCTTCTCAACATATGGCACAACATCAATTTGTAATGGGTTAAAAAACATTACTAAGTGCTTGAGCCCTTCATCCCACCCTGAGCAGAATTCCCATCTGGCAGACGACATTAACAGCTTGTACTGCAGGTTTGAAAAGCAGTAGAAGCACCTCCCACCATCTCATCCACACCCAACTCTGACACAAAAGCTCCCCGTGCACCAACCACCACACTTTCCACAGACCTCCTGCCTGGACTTAAGATCTCTGAGGAAGTTGTAAATATGCTATTTTATTGTCAGAAGATCAGGAAAGCTCCAGGACCTGACGATGTCTCCTCCTTGTACCTGAGAGTCTGTGTTGCAGGTTGTAATCCTGGGTAATTTAACTTTATTAATATTATGCTCATTTATTTTGATTTTTTTCATTTGTATGTTTTCCTAATTTGGTTTAAAATGTTCAAAAGATGAAGCATTTAAGTTTCTTTGTTTGGGAAAGGGGTTATTTTAACGTCATGACCTAAAGGATCCACTAAGGGGACTTGCATGCTTTTTTTCCGCACTCAATACACACGAGTGAATGGAGAAGCAGTGATACGGTCTCCTGTGATCATTTTCTTATACCTTTTCCCTTCTTTTAAGGGGATAACAATTGGAGGCACCGCTGGGATGTTTGGCAGGGGGGACCATTCCCAAGATTCCTGTGAAACCCTTCTGCTGATCATCTCGAAACAACCCAAGGTTTGCAGAAAGCACAACTTGGAGGTCTTCAGACACCTGTTGACAGTTTGTATCCTGAAGTGTGCCCTGACCACTAGGGATCAACACCAATCAGTTGAAGTCAGTTGGACCCCATTTTATTGTTTCTGAATCTTGTCCAAAATTTCTTCATGCATAAGTGTCCGAAGTGTCCCAAATTAGAGACATGATTTAAAGAACACTACAGCACTGCCAAAGCAACCTGCACAAATTTCAGAACAAGTGTCTACCACCAGTCCAGTGTTCTCATCTGCAGAACAGTCCTTCAGGTCTATGTCACCAATGCTGCCATTTTACCCCCAGCAGCACCCAGAATTGCTACAGGAGTGCAGGCCTCTGTATGGTCCTGGACAGATGAGAGAGACCACACAATTTCAACAAAGGTTTGCTCCACACCAATATTACCAAAAACCACGCCCACAACCCAGATGCTTTGCTTGTCCTCAAGCCAATGAGGAATATTGTGAGCATTGCTCTAAATTTGGAAGTACTGAGCATTTTAGGGCAGGTTGTAGAGCAGAAAAAGCAGCACACTCAACACTTAGGGGACCTTTAAACTAAGTAGGGTTGCCTCAGTGTGACATGGGGCAGCCAAAGCTAATCTCAAGTCCCATTTCTGTGTGAACTGTGAAAAAAAAAAGTGAAGAAGGAATTAGAATGCTGTTCAAGTTGTAAAACTGCACTTTATTGCTCAAGAACGTGTCAGAAAACGCACTGGCCTGCTCAAAAAATTGACTGCAAGCCACATTCATGTTCAGCTGTTAGACAACAGGTCAGACAGCCATGTGAACGATTTGAGTCTAAAAAGATCAAAGCCACTGGGAAAGATCACCCTGTAAGAGAATTATTAGGGAAAAAATGTCTTATCAAGTGCTTCCTGAACGGACAGATTATTCAAGCACTCTGGGACACAGGTTCACAAATCTATGCTATAGATGAGGTCTGGAAAGAAAACCACCTACCTGAACTGCAGCTGAGAGATGTTACTGAGCTGGTGGACCCCCTAGACCCATTACATATTGAAGCAGCTAATGGTACTGACATGGCATACACTGGCTGGCTGGAAGTCTCTTTTAAGCTGACTGCCATAAACGATGAGCTGCTAATACCTGTGCTTGTATTGAAAAGCAACCAACAGCAACGTCCAATTATTGGCTTCAACGTAATTGAACATCTCATACAGAACAATCAGGAAGGCCAATTTAAATACTGAGACATGGACACACTTGTGAATGCAGTGAAAATTGCATTCCCTCATCTGAGAAATAACAAAGTAAAAGCCTTTATTTCTGCTGTCAGCCTTGGTCAAACATGTGAACACAGTATGAGGACAGTAAATGAAAGAGTCAGTGTGCCGAAACACAGCGTCATCCAGATTGAGTGTCGTATTCAGGCTCCACAGTTTAGGGAGGATAAAGCTGTGCTTTTTGAGCCTCTTGTGAACCCACAGTGGCCTGAAGGACTACAATTGTGTGATACCCTTGTGTCAGTTAAGGCAAAAACAGCCCAAAAGCTTGTTGTAAGTGTTCAAAACCCCACCAACCATGATATTATACTTCCAGGCCGAACAGTCATTGGAGCTGTACAGTCTGTAACGTCTGTATACTCAGCTGACTTGTTCAACACAACCCAACAACCAACAAGTACATCTATCAATCACATCCAGGCCCAGAGAACCAGTGAAGGTGCCCCTGCGGATGCACCGTTGGATCCCCCTGTTGATTTGACACACCTGGATGAGGATCAGAGAAAAATAGTTAATCAGATGTTAAGAGAAGGATCAGAGTCTTTCTCAAAGTCTGATGAAGATATTGGCTGCATACCAGAGTTGCAAATGAACATTTCACTGAAGGATGCTGAACCAGTGTCAGAAACGCACCGTTCTGTGCCAAAACCCTTGTATAAAGAGATGAAAGACTATCTGCAGGATCTCATAGCGAAAGGGTGGGTTGAAAAATCCACATCGTCTTACTCCTCACCAGTTGTGTGCATCAGGAAAAAAGATTGCACCCTGAGTTTATGCAACGATTATAGAGAGCTCAACAAAAATACACATCCTGACCAACACCTAGTTTCTAGAGTCCAAGATATAATGAACAACCTGGGAGGAAACACCTTCTTTTCATTACTGGACCAGGGAAAAGCATATCACCAGGGATTCATGGACAGAGACAGCAGGCATTTAACTGCCTTTGTGACTCCCTGGGGTCTGTATGAGTGGGTACGAATCCCATTTGGCCTGATAAATGCACCCGCAGCATTTCAGAGCTGCATGGAGCAATGTTTAGCAGATCTAAGGAATGACATGTGTGTACCATATCTTGATGATCTTCTGGTGTTTAGCAGATCATTTGAAGATCATGTCAGCCATGTCCGAGCAGTGTTGCAGCACCTGAGGCAGCATGGGATCAAGCTAAAACCTAAAAAATTGTGACCTGTTTAAAGCTGAGGTGCAGTACCTGGCAAGGATCGTGTCTGCCGAGGGTAACAGGATGGACCAAGCTGATACTGCTGCTGTAAGGGCCCTAAAGCATAAACATAATGCAAATGTTGGTGAGTTGAGAGCAATTCTTCGACTCTTGAGCTATTACAGGCAATATATAAAGGACTTCTCACACATTGCTAGTCCCTTACATGACCTGTGTTGTAGAAAAATGTGTTTTTACCAAGACAGAGACCGATGATTGTCACTCAGAATCAGCTTTGTTATAATCCTTTGAGTTTAATTTAACCGAGTACTCCACACCTGAAAGAAAATTTAATTATAGTAGATCATTATCAGACGTTGCTGTAACAACCTTTAAATAATCTGTTCCACTTTTAATCTCCTCATTATTACTGAAAAACACAGTGGAGGGCAAAAATTCTGTTTCTGCCCGTTCACAAATTGATTCTTTTGTTCATAGTGTTTCTTCATCATTGCGTGATGCATTAGACAATGCAGCCCCCTTGAAAAAGAAGGTAATCATTCATAGGAGGCAAGCTCCCTGGTTTAAATCAGAGCTGCGTACTTTAAAGCACAATGTTAGAAAATTGGAGAGAAACTGGCGCTCTACACACCTAGAGGATTCCTACTTAATCTGGAAAAATAGCCTATTGTTGTATAAAAAAGACACTTCACCAAAACAGCTTATTTCTCATCATTAATAGAAGAGAACAAGAATAATCCTAGGTTTCTCTTAAGTACAGTTGCTAAACTTACACAGAGTCATATCTCTGTTAAGCCATTCATTCCCTTAGCTCTTAGCAGTCATGACTTCATGGGATTCTTCTTAAATAAAATTTATTCTATTAAAAATAAAATCTTTGAGATACTCCAGAAGATAATTACTTCATCCTCAGCAAGTGAAACAACATTGGAAATAACTGTAGAACCTGATTTGTGTTTTGATGTTTTGATCCTGTGGAGCTTCCTGAGTTATCAGAAATATTAGCTTCATCTAAACCATCAACTTGTATGTTAGACCCAATCCCAAACCCAAAATTTTTAAGGAAGTGTTTCCCTCTGATTACCCCCCCCATTTTAGATATGATTAATCTATCTTTAGTAAATGGATTCACCACAGGCTTTTAAGGTAGCTGTAATTAAACCTTATTAAGAAACCTTGCTTGATCGAGATGACTTAAAAATTAGAGACCTATATCCAATCTTCCATTTTTATCTAAAATTCATGAGAAAAAGTTGCTAATCAAACGTGTGAGCATTTACACAGCAATGCCCCTTTTTAAGAGTTTCAGTCAGGCTTCAGGCTCATCATAGCACTGAAACAGCTCTGCTGAAAGTCACTAATGATATTCTTATTGCCTCAGATAATGGACTTGTGTCTGTTACTTGTCCTCTTAGATCTCAGTGCTGCATTTGATAAAGTCGACCATAATTTTCTTAAAAAGGCTGGAATATGCTGTAGGGATCAGGGGGAACAGCGCTAGGCTGGTTTAAATCTTATTTTGTCTGACAGATTCCAGTTTGTTCATGTAAATCATAAATCATCTTTAAACTCCAGGTTTAATTTGGAGTACCACAGGGTTCAGTACTTGGGGCAAATTCTCTTTACTATAACCAGGGGTTGGACAATAAAACTGAAACCCTGGTTTTAGACCACAATAATTTATTAGTATGGTGTAGGCCTCCTTTTGCGGCCAATACAGCGTCAATTTGTCTTGGGAATAACATATACAAGTCCTGCACATTGGTCAGAGGGATTCTAAGCCATTCTTCTTGCAGGATAGTGGCCAGGTCACTATGTGAAACTGGTGGAGGAAAACGTTTCCTGACTTGGTCCTCCAAAACACCCCAAAGTGGCTCAACAATATTTAGATCTGGTGACTGTGCAGGCCATGGGAGATATTCAACTTCACTTTCATGTTCATCAAACCAATCTTTCACCAGTCTTGCTGTGTGTATTGGTGCATTGTCATCCTGATACAGGGCACCACCTTTAGGATACAATGTTTGAACCATTGGATGCACATGGTCCTCAAGAATGGTTTGCTAGTCCTTGGCAGTGACGTGCCCATCTAGCACAAGTATCGGGCCAAGGGAATGCCATGATATGGCAGCCCAAACCATCAATGATCCACCTCAATGCTTCACTCTGGGCATGCAACGTTCTGGGTGGTACGCTTCTTTGGGGCTTCTCCACACCGTAACTCTCCCGGATGTGGGGAAAACAGTAAAAGTGGACTCAACAGAGAACAATACATGTTTCACATTGTCCACAGCCCAAGATTCGCGCTCCTTGCACCAATGAAACCGAAGTTTGGCATGAGTGACGAAAGGTTTGGCTATAGCAGCCCGGCCGTGTATATTGATCTTGTGGAGCTCCCGACGGACAGCTCTGGTGGAAACAGGAGAGTTGAGGTGCACATTAAATTCTGTTGTGATTTGGGCAGCCGTGGTTTTATGTGTTTTGGATGTTGGATGTGGTCCGTCCTTCTTGGTGGTATGCTGACATTACCCTGGATACCGTGGCTCTTGATACATCACAAAGACTTGCTGTCTTGGTCACAGATGCACCAGCAAGATGTGCACCAACAATTTGTCCTCTTTTGAACTCTGGTATGTCACCCATAATGTTGTGTGCATTTCAATATTTTGAGCAAAACTGTGCTCTTACCCTGCTAATTGAACCTTCACACTCTGCTCTAACTGGTGCAATGTGCAATCAATGAAGACTGGCTACCAGGCTGGTCAAAGTTAGCCATGAAACCTCCCACACTACAGTGACAGGTGTTTCAGTTTCATTGTTGTTGGAACCATGGATTTCAACATTAAAACTCCGGTACAAACTCTTCTGGAGTTTTCAAAATAAATTGCATTTAACAGACTTTCAGCACAATTTCAGAAGGGGAAAAGGGGGGTAACAGCAGACTTCCCATGATGCCACTGGCTGTATAAAAACACCCCCTTTCCAATGGCCCGATCTCTCCAAGCCGGTTGACCATCAGACAAGGAGCACACACAGCGCGCTTAAGTCTTTTTGCTGGCAAAAAGACTTAACTCTTCAAACTGGATCCAAGAGTCTCATATGATCACCGATCATATGCAAAAATTGAGTATGGAATGAATTGCTGTTTGTGTATCCGGTATTCATTCACGAACGGGGAATTAAGGTACCAGCATTGTTTGACTCTCTCTCCGAGCCCTGCAGACGCACACGGTGTTCGATAAAAGTCCCCAGCAGAGACGCGGTCTCTACAACCCGAGTGAAGTGGTTTTCCTTGCCTGAGAGAAGGACGACGAGTAGCCCTATCACCGGTAACATGCAGTTTTGGCCGGCCGACAGAACGGGCCGCCCACCCATAGCTTCGTTAGGTTAGCCGAAGACTAACCGCTTGTTGACTGTGGACGTTTCTTCAAATTTCGCCGCCCCGGACATCTTTTCCTCAACATGGTCAGAGGTTAGGTTTGGGCGGAGTGAATAACAGACTAACAGTTAGGATGAAATGATCTGAACGTTTTTCATTTCATGAAGTTTGGTTTTGTTTGTGTGAAACTGCTATCTTAGTGCTAGCAGGCTATCAGGAGCACACGTGATCAGCTTTGTGTTCTGTGTTTGTGTTTTTAAAGTTAAGACAAACTTTATTTAAAGGGTGATTTTAAACACAGAAGGTTCTTCATAACGCGCCGTTCGCGCTTATGCATTTTAACCCTTTTGTTGACCCTGGTATTTTAAAGGTATGTGTTTGGTTCTGGTGCTAAGCTATCGGCCTCCTTTGTTAGCTTAACTGCTAACAGCTTTAGAACACGTGCTTAATACAGAATATTTAACAGAAAGGTTGTTAGTTTTCAAGTTAGTGAATAATAGTCTCTAAACATTATTCTACTAAATCTGATAACTAAGTAAACACTATTAAGCCCCATTTCTCCAGAAAGATTTGGCTCTTTTCCAAATATTCCCTTAATAATATTTCTTCAAATATTATTTTAATAAATAAAGGCAACTAATTAGACACCATTGAGAATTAGTCATCCAGAAGGTTGGTTTTATTCAGCAGATCATTCTTTAAAACATTATTTTATTAAAATAATATTTTATCTGATCTTGCATTGTGAATGGTCGTCTAACGTTTGCTGATTATTGCCTAAGTTAGTTCTAAGACTAACTTAACTTCATTTCCAGATTCTTCATGATAATCCTTGGTTCTCAAACATAAACATTGCATGGTAATGTTGCATCACTCTTTTGGTCATGGTTTGAACCATCTTTAATCAACTTGTTTGTATTGTACATAACCCATTAGTCTTCGTTATTCTTTGATTCTGCTTGGTAGTTTAGTTGGATTGTTTAAGCATAGTAAATAGTTTGTTGATTGAAATATGTTTGACCTTGTGTTGACTTATTTTTGTTAAATTCTTGTATTTTAAGAAATTGTGTGAATTCCATCCATGTATGTGCAGAGTTTAAGCTGTTCAATAATGTCAGAGCTTGGCTCACACCTTCAAACTTTGTCCTAATACCATCGCCTTACTGGGCTGGTATTCACAGGACAACCCTTAACAGACAGAAATATTATTTGATAAAATATTAAATATTAAATAATATTGTCAGATTAATAATCAGAACATTGTCCAACCCCTGTATATGCTTCCAATAGGTCAAATTATTCAGGCAGCATAGGATAAATTTTCACTGTTATGCTGATGATACTCAGCTTTACTTATTCATAAATCCTGATGAACCCAACCAGTTAGATAGACTACAAGCATGTCTTGAAGATATAAAAACTTGGATGACTTTAAATTTTTTGCTTCTAAATTCAGACAAGACAGGACTTGTCATCTTTGACCGGAGTCTTTAAAAAAGAAACTGCTTAGTCAATCACTTAACCTGGATGGCACTAATTTGACCTCCGATAATAAAGTAAAAAACCTTTGTGTTATTTTTGACCAGGACATGTCATTTAAATCCCATATTAAACCGGTTTCTAGGATTTCCTTCTTTCACCTCCGGAACATTGCCTAAATTAGAAATATCCTGTCCAGGAGTGACGCTGAAAAACTAGTCCATGCATCTTTTACTTCAAGGCTGGACTATTGTAATTCATTACTATCAGGATGTCCACAAAATGCAGTTAAAAACCTTCAGCTGATTCAAAATGCTGCAGCAAGAGTTCTGATGAAAATTAAAAAGAGAGATCATATTTCTCCTATTTTAGCTTCCCTTCATTGGCTCCCTGTGTCATATTGGATTTAACAAGTTTGACCCACATGCAGAAAGCAATTCAGGAGACGACTTTTATAGTTAGAAGTTTTATTTACAAGACAAGGCAAGAACTGGGAACGGGAACTGGAGTATGAACTGTAAGAAAAATAAAGCAAAAGGTAAGCAGGGATAAACTGGAAATAGAGAATGATAAATAATGATTCAGTCTTACTGGGGAGAAAGGGATGATCAGCCAGAGGGGGAGGTGGAGAAAACCCAGAGGATTGTTTACCCGTGGGAACGGAGATGGTGAGTTCAGGTCTGCCAGGAAGTTAGGATGTCCAGGGTATACTGTGGAAGAAGCTTGTGAGCGTGGGAGGGTGGACAGGGTTCGTTGAGGAGGATCCCAGGTATAGAGGAAGCTGCCAGCTGGTGAGATCCACAGGAGCAAACGGAGGTTTGAGTCATTGTTCATGAGGTGAAATTACTTCTTCCCAGAAGACAATAATCCAAGAGGTTCAAAAGCTGACAGCGAGGTCAGGTTCAGGTACACCTGTAAGGCAGAGCATGCAGGATTAGCAAAGGCAAAATGAAGACACGGCAAGAGTAATGTGGCTGTAGTTGTACCACTAAGGGGCAACACTCTGGGAATGAGTTGCTGGCAGCCTCCTTCTTAAATCCTCCTCTGGAGATGATCAGGGTGATGGAAAACACCTGTCGGACACCTCCACGTTCAGACGCCATCTAGAGGCTAAACACAGTAAGCAGCACCCAAAAAACAACCATGGCAGAGATCCTGACACCCTGTTAAATCCAGAATAGAATTTAAAATTCTCCTCCTCACATATAAAGCCCTTAATGATCTAGCTCCATCATACATCAGAGATCTGATTGTTTCATATGTTCCTAACAGGGCACTTCGTTCTCAGACTGCAGGTTTACTGGTGGTTCCTAGGGTCTCTAAAAGTAGAATGGGAGGCAGATCCTTTAGTTATCAGGCTCCTCTCCTGTCGAACCAGCTGCCGGTTTTGGTCCGTGAGGCAGACACCCTGTCTACTTTTAAGGCTAGGCTTAAAACTTTCCTATTTGATAAAGCTTATAAGTTAGAGTGGCTTAGTTTATCAAGGAGGGAGCCTTCCTCCCTCCCTGTTGGATGGAGTAAGGGGGAGTCAGGTTTAGCCTAAACCGGCACAGTTATGGTTGAGGTGCAAACACACCCTCCATTTCTGCTACCTGTATGACCCCTTCTCTTTTCCAATGGTTATAATCAGTTTGACAGAGAGAGGTATCCCAATCCTTGTGTTTTTTAACAATGACCATCAGTGGGACCCCTTGTGGGGTGCCTTGAGACGACTTTGTTGTAAATAAGCGCCGTCTAACTAAATAATCTGAACTGAAACTATCTGTGTAGTTATGCTGCTATAGACTTAGGCTGCTGGAGGACATAATGACCACTTTCACCCTCTTCGCTACATTCTCACACTACTCTACAATTTTGCATTATTTGCTGTTATTTCAGCTTTTGACTTTCTCTCTCTTCTCTCTTCCTAGAATCTACACCTGGCCTGGCTCTGTGTCTACCTGTGACACCTTTCTGGAGAGGGGAATCGTCCGAGCTTCTGCTGGCAACAACTTAATGCTCACCCTCTATCGATGATCCACATGGCCCTGTCTTTTAGTGTTTAACCCTTTCTCTCTCCTAGTCATGGCGATTGACTGAGCTTTACTGTAACTAACTCTGTGTGCTCTCTTTCAGACTCTAACCTTGAAAACTGGCTCAGAGTTTATCTGTTCTTTCTTTCTAGATGAAACGACTAAAGGAGCTACATCCATTTAAATTTACTTTTCCTTTCCTTAGAAAGGACTCCTGGATCAGTGCTTCTTTGTTCTTTTTGTGTCTCTGCTCTGTTCTCTAACCCCCAGTCGGTCGTGGCAGATGGACGCTCACACTGAGCCTGGTTCTGCTAGAGGTTTCTTCCTGTTAAAAGGGAGTTTTTCCTCTCCACTGTTGCTACATGCATGCTCAGTATGAGGGATTGCTGCAAAGTCAACGCCAGTGACTGTCCACTGTCTCTACATGCTCATCAGGGAGGAGTGAATGCTGCAAGTCACTCAGTGGATGCAACCTGCTGGGTTTCCTTAGACAGAAAAACGTTTTATCCAATTTGAATAAATAACTGAATCTGACTGCACTGTTCAATGATTAGGATTAATTGTAATGTATGTACCTGACTTTTGTGAAGTGCCTTGAGACAACATCTGTTGTGAATTGGCGCTATATAAATAAAACTGAATTGAATTGAATTGAATTGAATTATAATCTTGCAAGAGAGAAGGATTTTTTACAGCATTGGAGATGCGCTCAGTAGTGCCACCAAATAGTTCTGCCTAGACAAAGCAAAAGTTCTCCTTATAAGCTACAACAGTTTTCAAGGTAACTCTCATGAGACCCAGAGAGACGAGGTGAAACCTGTTGTCCTAGACATGTTGACAGTGGAAATGGAACCTTACACAGTGTGGCATACATGTTATCTCATACAAGTGAATAGGAGAAGGTTGAAAAACCATCTCTGTAAGACTAAACAGAACCATCTGTCCTAACCCTGGAGGCAGAAGAGAATAACACAGAAGGGTTTGAATACCTGCTAACTGAGAACTGAGACATTACTGAACAAAAAGAGGTGGCCAGCAAAAAGTGGCAACAGAGCTGTCCCATCCAGCACAGTCATTCAGTGGACTAAAAACCACCAGTTAACATTGGAACAACTCACTGAGTGCCTTGTCAACCCCCCAGTTCTTGGCTTTCCAGACTTCTTGCAGCCATTTGTCCTTCTCACAGATGCATCCAATCTTGGACTGGGTGCTGTATTGTACCAGCGGCAGAATGGAAAGCTCCGTGTGATTGCCTATGGCTCGCGCACCTTAACTGCTGCAGAGAAAAATTATTATTTGCATTCTGGGAAGTGGACGCAGGGGATGGAGGAGGCATATTGAATTGCCAGAGAAAATGCCAATAAAGCTGGCCTGAGGAGTAAGAAATTGTACAACAGCAAAGTAAAAAGTTCAGTACTACAGCGTGGTGATCGTGTTTTAGTACGCAACTTGAATCCTCGTGGTGGGCCAGGGAAACTAAGGAATCATTGGGAGGACATTGTCCATATTGTTGTACAGCAAGTAAATGAAAATGTCCCAGTTTATGAACTCAGGAAGGAAGTCAAGGATCCTTTATCGTGACATGCTTCTACCATGTGACTCTTTGCCTCGTGAAGCCCCGGTGCAGCCTAAAAAGAAGAGGAGAAAAGTTTTACATCATGCAGGGTTGGAGCAGTTGGAGGACGAGGATGATGATGCTGATGAATACTATCCTGTGCTATTTCAGCAACCATGTCAGCCCGAGGGAATAAACCCTGTGCTGGCAAACACAACCCAAGAGCTACTGGGTAACCAATAAAGGAGAGCATAGTACCTGAAATGGATCACAAACAAGGAGAAACAGCTGTGAAGGAGCGTGAAGAGTCAGGCACCTATAATGAGGAACAAATGGAGGACGATGCCACTGAACTACCTCCTTCTTCGAGATCTTCAGGGAGGGGGACCAATGACCTCAACGGCCTCACAGGAAGCCCAAAGTTTTTACATATGAGAGACTTGGCTCACCAGTTTGTTACAACCTGAGGACTTCACCACAGCACACACACCTCACAATGCCATGGATGAGCATTGTTCACCCATACTACATCTCATATGGTCATCAAGGATGAGAGAACAGGACATGTTGCATCACTGAATCCAAGCAATGCACATACATTGGATTCATATGATGGACTGTTTCTTATGACACTCACAATGAGGGACTATTCTCCATGTGATAAGTGCCAACTGTTTAACTGACATGCAGGCACCTGGACCACAATGAACCCTTGTTTAGGAGTCACGTGACGAACTTTAAGATGATGGACAAATAGTAAATTTCAGGTTGTTTGACAAAATGGACAGTGGGTGTTTACCCTCAAAATGAAAATGTATGAAAAGAGTTCCAGTCTGGAAACAGAGACAAAAACAGTTAGGAATATTCTAAGACTGATGTGTTGCTTCAAATGTTTCTGGCTTGGGATGTTGGGGACAACATCTATTTTGAGGGGGAGTGTGTTGCAGGGTGTAATCCTGGGTAATTTAACTTTATTAATATTATGCTCATTTATTTTGATTATTTTCATTTGTATGTTTTCCTAATTTGGTTTAAAATGTGCAAAATATGAAGCATTTAAGTGTCTTTGTTTGGGAAAGGGGTTATTTTAACGTCATGACCTAAAGTATCTACTAGGGGGACTCGCATGCTTTTTTTCTGCACTCAATACACACGAGTGAATGGAGAAGCAGTGATACGGTCTCCTGTGATCATTTTCTTGGACTTTTTCCCTTCTTTTAATTTAATAATGGGATAAATCTTTTAAGAGAATGGTGTGTGGATGTATAATAGCCCTGTACGTATGCATTTGCATCTGTTTGGGTTGCTTTGCACTGCGGAATTGTGTGTTCGTTGCTTCTGTGCAGCTTGAGGGGTATTCAGCTAACTAGTTCAACACTATTGCTAACACCATTGCTAGCGGCAGAAAGCCTCGTGTCCTATTATGGCGTCTGGTAGTCCGATTTAATTAAATAAGAGTAATGCACTGCCTTGCTTATGATTGTTATGACGTCATTACAAATGTGTTTGCTTCATTATTTTGACTGGGAAATGTTTCTATTTCATGCTTTAAAAATTAGTTTTGACTTTGGTATAAAAACATTCCTTAAATAATTTAGATTTAAAAAGATTATTCCAAAATGATGTGAAAAGAAATGCTCCTGTGTTCTGTATTTTGTTTGTTAATCCACTAAATACACACAAGTGAATGGAGAAGTAGTAATACGGTCTCCTGTGATCATTTTCTTGTACGTTTTCCCTTCTTTTAAGGGGGTAATATCTGCGCTGACCATCTGATCCCCAGTTTTATTTAGATCTTCTACAAGTCTCTGGAGCTGTGTGAGGTTCTCCCCCGGCTTCAAGCATTCCACCATCATCCCGGGCCCCAATGACATATGCCAGGATCCTATTTGTGGACTTCAGCTCGGCCTTTAATACCACCAACCCGGTGCCCCCTATGGGTGTGTTCTCTCCCTACTCCACTTCTCTCTGTACACAAATGACTGCACCTCAGCTGACCTGTCTGTGAAACTCATAAAGTTTGCAGATGAGACTACTGTTATTGGTCTGATCCAGGACGGTGAAAATTCTGCATACAGACGGGAGGCAGATCAGCTGGTCCACTGGTGCGGCCAGAATCACCTAGTGCTTAGATGAACACTTGTCAGAGGGCCCAGATCAATACTATGCATATTTGTACTAATTCATTCTTCTCTTCTTCTTTTGTAAGAACATTGTATATATACTTATTTTCCAAAAAAAATGTATTAGTTTAGCTTTTTCTATCTATTAATATTTAAAATCTCATCACTGAGAGCAAGTAGGAACCGAAGTCTAATTTCGTGTTTGTGTGAACATAACTGGCCAACAAAGCTGATTCTGATTCAGATTAGTGTATTTAAATTCAGTACAGTAAGTTGTGTGAGGATTTGGTTAAATAATATCAGCTACTTAAGAGGGAGGTCATGATGACAATGCCTACAACTCAACCACACGAACAATAACTCAGGCCTTTACCTTGTAAAATATAGTACTTGCTCCTTTCTTGCTACTGGCTTCTTTTACTTCTAAGGTACAAGAAGTGCTATCTAAATAAACCTCTTGTACTCAACAAGAGCATTTACACAAGAGAGAATAAAACCACTGCTGAGATTTCAAGAGAAGCACAAAAGCAGCTTTAGCAGGTTGTCTTCTGCAAGCTGCACAAACACAATATAAGCATCTCACTCTGTTGACTCTGTACAGTTCAAGGAAAAGTAACACTGTTTTCTGTCTCACATTTTCCATGCCTTGGATAGTAAGAAAAGACGGTGTTGCATGTGAAACAAGGAAAACTCACCTTAGGGCTTTTTATTTGAATCAGCTGCTCATGAGATGAATTTCATTTGAGGGTGTTCATGTGGAATATGCATGTAATTGTGGAAGACATTTGCAGCTTTCTAAACAGCTGAACAAAGATAGACATTTATTTATGATGTTGTTGCCTGATATTACAGTTTGTTTAGTGGCATGTATCATTTTAAAACCTTTCGTTTTCAGTTGCATTCAATAGAAGCTAGTTACATTTGTTTTCAATTCCAAAGTTAACAAATATGTTATAAAAGCTTAAAAAGAAGGTACCAATCACAAGGCAGTTGAGCACGCAGCTTAAAGTTGGCTACTTTATGCACAGAACACCAAACTCGGACATCAATAAATAATACAATGGTCAACCAAGACACAAATAAGACAGAGAGTGAAAAGTAAACAGCTCTTTATTTTAGTTGGAATGAGCGTTTATGGGGCAAATATTTTTTTGAGACTTGTGCAAAGGAAGAAGCAGTCAAACACAATGTTGCTTGGAGACTGTCAAAATGAGGTGAGATCTTTCCATGTAATCCATGCAACAATTATGAAATACACATGATTAAATCAATGAAAATTAAAATAATTATATTTCCACATTCTGGTACTAAAAGACTGAAGAGGCCTGTACGGAGTCAGTATTAACTGTCTTATCTTTTACCGAAGTACATAACTAAAAGTGTAACCAAAGACATGATGTATGATGATTTTCTATTTTCTACATTCAATTCAATTCAATTCAATTCAGTTTATTTATATAGCGCCAATTCACAACACATGTCGTCTCAAGGCACTTCACAAAAGTCAGGTACATGCATTACAATTAATCCAAATCATTGAACAGTGCAGTCAGATTCTGTTATTTATTCAAATTGGATAAAAAGTTTGTCTATCTAAGGAAACCCAGCAGATTGCATTTTATTTATAACAAATATGTTATAAATAAAATGAGTGATCTTTGATTATCAAGTTAGAATACATATGAATAGTAATATGAATAAAATATGATTGTGAACTGATTATTAAAATACATTAAGGTTTAGAAACTCTTAATCATCTATATATGAAAGAGATATAATTTTAATCAGTTGTGATGTATAAATAAAAATATCTATTCAACAAATCTTGTTTGGTGCTGGCTGCCTCCATAGCAGCTTTTCAAAATCTGATTTGAAAAACAGTGTTATTTTGAAAAACAATTGTTATTTATTTACTTCTCACAGTTTTAAGGTTTTCTAGCTGTAAAATGTAAAGATTAAATTCATTTTGGTTCAATTCAATCAAAATTAGAGGAATTGGAGTTGACAGCCACCTGTAAGAAATACATGCATTTACAATTGATTCAACTAAACTTTAACAAGAACTGTTTGTACTTGTGAATTAACAAATTATGTATTCCTCTAATGTAGAAAACAGTTTTTTCCTCAGTTTACATGCTGTTGCAAATTACTTAATACTACTAAGACATCTAAATTCCTGCTGAGCCCCCTTTAGACTTCGTTAGGCTCAGCTATGCAACTGAATCTGCTCAGTTAAGTGTTAATAAGTGAGTGTTAGCGCATATGCAAAATAAACTGTAAGAGGCAAAATATTCTGAAAAAGCTAAAGGCGATTACTGATGCTAAACATCAAAGCACATAACTTTTAATTTATTAACTATGTTAGCAGGCTTAAAAGTCTGAGGTATTCGTCTTCAGCCTTTTAATTGGTAGTTGTCTTAATCTGCCTTTCAACTATGATTTTGTGAACTTTGTAAGTTTATTGCAAGACATTTTGTGTTGCATGAATGTAATAACTTATATCACAGCAATATGTTTCAAAGACCAAAAAATGTTCGGGCTAGGAATCCTGTCATCTAAGTATGCTTGTATCTTTCTATTATTTCTATTCTTTGTCCTGGAAATTATGGGAGCGCCACGATTCAAACAGATTTCAGGATACAACTCATTTTTCTTTTGTTTTTCCCATTTTAATACTGATATATTTTACTTTTATTATTCTTTGTCACATTAAACCATAATCAATTATTCTTATCTGCTGCTTTATTTGTATAGATGTACGTTTGGTTTTTGTCCTTGCTCTCTTCATTTCTAGCACTGTATACAGTGGCAAGGACATGCAGGGATTTAGACATTCCAGAACAATAGAGGAAGTCAGGCAGGAAGAAGCTGTTCCTATCCCATGTTCCTTGTTCTGACAAGATCTGTGACACATCCGACTGCTGAAACCAAGAGCTCCTGGGGTGAATTTACATGATGACACATGATGACTTCTGTCTTGACACATTAAAGAGCAACTCAAGCTACTTGAATTCTATGATCTCTGGAGCAAAGATACCGGCAGTGTATAAGCAGAGAGCTTGGGACTCTTTAAGGATTAGTTAAAGTCAGTGTGCAACAGTGCAGCTTGGCAATGCTACAACAGGAGCACAGCCGCACAGCTAAGATCAGGAGTTAGAGAAATCTAAGTGATAATGCCTTAATACGGTAAGCGCAGGTTAGAGTGAGTGAGTTGCAGATATAGATAAGTCACTACAAAAAATGATGCAAAAGGATTCACTCTGAAGTAAAGAAACACTGGAGCAGCAGATAGTAAACC
Organism: Crenichthys baileyi; assembly: GCA_036173005.1. Classification (NCBI taxonomy): domain Eukaryota; kingdom Metazoa; phylum Chordata; class Actinopteri; order Cyprinodontiformes; family Goodeidae; genus Crenichthys; species Crenichthys baileyi. Next base: position 28,218 of record JAHHUM010002538.1, read on the forward strand.
ATTCCATCCAACTCCATTAAATCCGAATCAGCATTACATCCACATCCAATATACAATCACAGTGTACACCAGTAATAACAGCTTTTATGTGAAATGTGATTACACTGTGGGAGAGTTTGAAAAGCTGCTTCAGTGTTTTCTTTTTCAGTCTAATTTGTAACCCTTTCCATCCTGATAGATGTTTTTCTTTGTTGATGTGTTGCTTTTTGAGGTCTTGCATGCATCAGAGAGGTTCTATTTAAATTATTTATTATATCTGCAGGTCAAGTACAATGAGGCCTGGGTTTGGCTTGTGTTAAACCATGGCACAGTTGTTAGCACTGTTCCCTTGCAGCAAGGAGGTCCTTGATTGGAATCCCGGTCTGGGGTCTTTTTGCATTGAGTGTGCATGTTCTCCCTGTGCATGATAGGGTTTTCTCTGGGTACTCTAGCTTCCTCCCACAATCCAAAACTGGTCTCTCTAAATTCCCCATAGGTATGAGTGTGAGTGTGCATGGTTGTTTGTCCTGTGGTGTGTTGCTGTGTTGCCCTGTGATGGACTGGCAACCTCTCCAGGGTGCACCCCACCTCTCCCCTGATAACCACTGGAGATAGGCAGCAGCTCCCCCGGGTCACTGCAAGGACAAGCGGGTATAGACAATGGATGAATCTGTGTTTTGTACTGTGAAGCAATCAAAAATTAGTAGGCTTACATTTGAATCTTTAAATCTGTAACTCACACAAACTTATATTTTCTTGGGTTGCGCCAAACATTTTTAATGCCTAAACATGACATGACATATTGCAAAAAAAACAACAAAAAAACACACACACACACACACACACACAGTGTAACGTTGGTTGGCCTTCAGTGGGTGGAGTAAGTGAGGTGCTGAAGTAAACAGACAGAACATAACGGTTAACCCCTTAATGCCTGAATGTATTTATAAATAAATTTAGAAAAAAATACTTGCTTTTGCCTTCATATTGACTCTAAATTAAGTTGAGATTGTTGAATATAGCTCATGTAAAAACAATTGTACAAATTCCTTATATTATGCATAATTTGGAATAAGTGATCACTAGATGGCAGTAGATCACTTCCAAAATGATCCTTAATATATGCTGAATATAAATCAATAGGCTTTTTTGGTATACATATACCACCTGTATGGTGGCTGGGAGGTACAAACTAACATTACAATATCTGAGCAAGGTCCAAACTCAAACTTATTAAAATGTATCAATATTTTACTTTACTGTAGACTGTCTGTATAAGGCAGAAATTAGAATCACTTGACAATGTAGAATATAATATACATATATTAATATATATATAATATTTATATAAATAATATTTTCAATTGTTAAGAACTGCCATTTATGAAACAATGATAAACCATTTTCTGATGCATAGCTTTTCATCTTCAGCTTCCGTCTTTTCTTTAGAACACAAAAGTAATTGTTCTCTGCATTGTGGTCAAGTTTTGATTTCATTTAAATTAAAAATTTGACAGTTCGGTTGTTTTCACGGTTTTTATTTAAAGGTCTGTAGATGGTAAAAGTCATTTTTATTTGTTCGTCCTGTCCTAATGCCAAAAGGGGGTTTTTTTATGTCTGTGGGGACCCCCAAATAAAAAAACCAAAAAAAAATTCACAGTCCTTTTAAAAAAATCTCACAGTCCATTAAATCGAACGCATCGATCTCCATGGCAACCGCTCTGTTTTGGAGGTAAGAGCGCATTTGCTCTCGTGTAGTGTATGTGAAATCTCTGGTCGTAAGCGGTGTTTTCGAGCTGTACTGTGTTATAATTCAGCAAAATAACATGACTAACACAACTAGTTACTCTCCCTTTGTTTTTAACTGGGGTATTTAGAGACATTAAACGTAGCAGTGCACGTTTAAAAGGATGGCCGTTCATAAAAGCCTCAAGCTCCGAGGGGAGAGATGCAAAGCAAGAGCATTGAAGCTCCAGCAAAGCACGAATAGTTCAGAAACAATGTGGAATGAGGGGAAAAAAGCTATATTTATAAACAGATTAAGTCGTGTTTTAGACTGCCTATTGGTAGCGGATCTGATCTTCTTTGTGTGCTCATGAATTTTTGCAGCCATAACTGGTTCTGGATGACGGCTTCATAGCAGACAGCCGTTCTTCCCCCTTCTCGGTACTGCGTACCGGCGCAGAATCTCTTAGTGGTACGCAGTACCGGACCGTACCGGCTCCCTTTCACCCCTGGACTTACCTTGGTGAAGTGTACCGGAGTCAAATTCCTTGTTTGTATGTACAAACTTGGCAATAAAGCTGATTCTGATTCTGATATCTGCCAATGTGTTGACCCTGCTCCTCTTGTATGCTTGTTTGATAAGCCCAAAGCCACAGGCCGCGGCAAATTTGGTGTGGCCAGGAATCAGGAAGTGGATGTTTAGTGTGGAGTGAAGCTTGTGTCCAACCCGCCAGGCGCCATACCACAGCAAAATTTGTTTTTGTTTTGCCCAATGCAGCTGTCACAATGAAGATCCACATTAGCTTCTCCAACTCCGAAATGAGTGAATAAGTGGTGCACGTAGCTAATGACTTCATCCCTCCCCTTCCCAGATGACATTCCTTCATCAATCAGGAGATTCACCTGTTTCTGCAGGCCTTCACAAGAGACACCAAAAAGTCCACATTTCAGGACATTCCAGTGTCAGGAAGTAGACTGGCCCAGGCTGCAGTGGGTTCGAAGGGAAGTGCATCTGATGAAGACAGAGGAAAAAAACAAGGATTAGATTAAACAAAAGCTGTGTATCGTTAAAGCAGTCTTATGTTTATACTTTACAAGGAAAAAAAGTGCAATGAGGATCAAATGCCTGCTGTACAAGATCAAAGCTGTAGTGCATCCTTATCTTCTTACTTGAAGGTGGGGAGGGAACGATGCACAATTGATGGACGTCGCAGGTCTTTTTGTACGCAGCAGTCATCTATTTGGAGACGGCCCTCTCTTTTTCAACAAGCTGAATATGATCCTTTTGCTTCTTTATTGTTGCAGTCTTCCTCTTCTCTGGATGGTTTGCACTTCTAAGCTGGTCATTATTCTGTTGGCACTGCCAGCAGAGATCTGTGAGGGGCCTACAGCTTCTTATGTGTTGGAGTAGCTGGGTCCAGTGCGCCTTGAAGCTTGATTTGCAAATTGCACACTTACATGAAAAGAAAAATATCACAGGGTTATTCATTTTTAAAGATGTTTTACATTACTGGTCATTAGAAGGGTTTCACTGTTCTACAAAAATATATTTTTATACATACCAAGCTCCTTAGCAGACTTCATATGGAGATGCCGCACTTAGGCCTTGGACACATGTGTTGGCAGTAACTTCACATGCCCTTCCCTATGCCCAGGATGTCGACCAGGCATCAGGATGGCATGATCTTCAGTGTAGTTCTTTATAAACTCCAGAACTCTGTGGAGTTTTTCACGGCTAATAAAACGGGGATCCTGTGGCCCTTGGCTCTTTTTCCTCAAGCGGGGTTTTGCACCGTTCTCCTCAAAGTATTTGATGATGTCAGTCAATGTGGCTTTGCAAATTCTGAACAGGGAAAACAAAGGAATTATTTCTCTTTGCTTTTAATTTTTGACTGGTCAGGTTAAAGTGAACTTCTCTGCTTCGCTGAAAATACATGATTTATTTTCAATATGATGCATCATAATATATATTTTTTTTAAGTTGTCAAACTCACCCCATGAGAAACTGAAAGGTATTCCTGCATACTTCGATGCCTCTGATCAAATAAGATGTCCTGGCATGTGTTTTCTTTTCGTTGGTGTCTTCTTGGTGGATGTCGTCATCTCTGACGTTTCTACTTTACGCTGGTTTGCTTCAAGATGTCTGATGATTCTCATGTCCTGCCACCCCTTTCTGCTGCTAAAAAAATCCATGTTGTACATTAGCTCTGCAAAAAGTTTGCGGGTACAGGACTGTCACAAGTGAGGAATTCTTCTTTCTTCTCCTGTAGCATTTACAGTCAAAGTTATATATCCCCATTTCGCTCTCTCTGTCTTCATCAAATGTTGTCACAGACCAATTTCTTATGGTCTGGCTCCAAGACCACAACAAATAAAGGGAAGTAACGGATGGGATAACTTAAGAATATGTTTATTTAACAAAAACAAAAACCCTGGCTGGCTGGAGGATCAGGAGCAGGCAAGGGAAGAGGGGCTAGAGAAAGCAAGGAGAAAGACTGTTCCAGGAAGTTGTGGATCTCAAACTCCTCTGGAAACGCTGGCCAGTTGCCTCTTCTTACAATCAGTACCAATTAGGAGCTCTGAAAAAACAAACATGAAAACAGGGTCCCCATTGGAAACCTGATGAACAGATATATAGTAGTTATATCGAAAAAAAAAGAAAATAACACACACACACTGTAAAGTTGGCTGGCCTTCAATGGGTGGAGTAAGTGAGGTGCTGAATTAGACAGAGAGAGGCAGTAAGTGGCGTGGTCCACAATATTTAATTTCCGGCAATAATGCCAATTTATAAAAAAATTGTACATGACAAAGTGCAAGCGCAACTGGAGGGCAAAGGGGCAATGTCTTCTCCAGTAGTCGCAAAACAAGTGATGGACACAGGTGCCTTAAAATTTGTTTCACTAACTGGCTAAAACCACAAAAACTCTCACAAGGATGTGCATGTTAATATAAGTACATAAAACCAACTAGGGCAGCGCTTTGAGTGCCTTGTTGCTGAAAAGCGCTATATAAATAAACTTGACTTGACTTGACTAGAACCCTCCAGAAACTATAACCACAACCATAAACCATATAAAAAACCAAGCTATATACGCAAACTCTAAAACCAACACCAAAGATAAATACTAACCCCATAAACCAATACCTATACCTTTCCCTGTCTTGGTCCAGCCCAGAACTCTCTTAAGGGCCCTCGTTCTGCGCAGGACTCTTTAAGCTGACGGACCTGGACTCAAGGACAAGATAAGTACAAACACACAAAAACACCAATTTGAAGTCTAATAATCCTGGAGAAGAAGTTTAGACTTCTTCTCCAGGACCTAACCACTCTCAATCAAAGGGCCACTGGCTCCAAAACAGAAAAAAGGAGAGACACAAGGTTAAGGTGCTTGTGTCTACCTTTAAGTTACAAACGGGTTGTTTGTTACATTTCCCTCCTCTTCTCGGAAAGGCATAGCCTCAGTCTTCAGCCACCTGGGACAGACAGTCCGCCACAATGTTGGTCTTCCCAGGCTGGTACTGCACGGTGAAGTTATAAGGTTGCAAGGACAGGTACCATCCTGCCATTTTGGCATCTCTCATGCGGTTTAACCATTGGAGCGCCCGATGGTGAGTCTCGAGGATGAAGGGACGCCCAAGAAGGTAGTACCGCAGCGAATCAATGGCCCACTTCATCGCAAGACACTCCTTCTCCACAGTCGAGTATCTTGTCTCCCGCTCCAGCAAGTGACAAATGAGGAACACTACCGGACTTCTTTCTCCATCTTTCTCCTGGATTAGGACTTCTCCTAGTCCCACCCCAGAGGCATCGGTCTGCAGGATGTAGGGCTGGTCGAAATCAGGACTTTGAAGGACAGGCCGGGTGCAAATAGCCTCCTCCAAATCTCTGAAGGCCTTGTCACACTCGTCTGTCCAGCAAACTTTGTTGGGTGCTGAGTTTTTGCTGAGAGAACTGCTGTCCTAAGTGACCTGGACAGCGGTTCTCTCAGCAAATTGTGGGACGAACTTCTTGTACCACCCTACAAGGCCGATGAATCCCCTGACCTTCCATTTCGTGATGGCGCCTTCTTCTCCACCTGCTGCTTGTTCCTGCCAAAGCCAATGGTGTACCCCAGGTACTCAACTTCCCTGTGGGCCACCGCGCATTTGTGGGGATTGATTATGAATCCAGCCCCAACGATTCTCTGCAGAACCTCCTGGAGGTGGTGGAGATGTTCCACCCAGGACCAACTATAAACAACCACATCATCCAGGTAAGCAGCAGAGAACTCGGAGACATCCCTCAGCACATACAGGGGTTAGACAATGAAACTGAAACACCTGTCATTTTAGAGTAGGAGGTTTCATGGCTAAATTGGACCAGCCTGGTAGCCAGCCTTCATTAATTGCACATTGCACCAGTAAGAGCAGAGTGTGAAGGTTCAATTAGGAGGGTAACAGCACAGTTTTGCTCAAAATATTGAAATGCACACAACATTATGGGTGACATACCAGAGTTCAAAAGAGGACAAATTGTTGGTGCACGTCTTGCTGGTGCATCTGTGACCAAGACAGCAAGTCTTTGTGATGTATCAAGAGCCACGGTATCCAGGGTAATGTCAGCATACCACCAAGAAGGACGAACCACATCTAACAGGATTAACTGTGGACGCAAGAGGAAGCTGTCTGAAAGGGATGTTCGGGTGCTAATCCGAATTGTATCCGGAAAACATAAAACCACGGCTGCCCAAATCATGGCAGAATTAAATGAGCACCTCAACTCTCCTGTTTCCACCAGAACTGTCCGTCGGGAGCTCCACAGGGTCAATATACACGGCCGGGCTACTATAGCCAAACCTTTGATCACTCATGCCAATGCCAAACGTCAGTTTCAATGGTGCAAGGAGCGCAAATCTTGGGCTGTGGACAAAGTGAAACATGTAGTGTTCTCTGATGAGTCCACCTTTACTGTTTTCCCCACATCCGGGAGAGTTACGGTGTGGAGAAGCCCCAAAGAAGCGTACCATCCAGACTGCTGCATGCCCAGAGTGAAGCATTGGGGTGGATCACTGATGGTTTGGGCTGCCATATCATGGCATTCCCTTGGCCCAATACTTGTGCTAGATGGGCGCGTCACTGCCAAGGACTACCGAACCATTCTTGAGGACCATGTGCATCCAATAGTTCAAACATTGTATCCTGAAGACGGTGCCATGTATCAGGATGACAATGCACCAATACACACAGCAAAACTGGTGAAAGATTGGTTTGATGCACATGAAAGTGAAGTTGAATATCTCCTATGGCCTGCACAGTCACCAGATCTAAATATTATTGAGCCACTTTGGGGTGTTTTGGAGGAGCGAGTCAGGAAACGTTTTCCTCCACCAGTATCACGTAGTGACCTGGCCACTATTCTGCGAGAAGAATGGCTTAAAATCCCTCTGACCACTGTGCAGGACTTGTATATGTCATTCCCAAGATGAATTGACGCTGTATTGGCCACAAAAGGAGACCCTACACCATACTAATAAATTATTGTGGTCTAAAACCAGGTGTTTCAGTTTCATTGTCCAACCCCTGTAGTCCATGAGTTTCTGAAAAGTGGCTGGGGCCCCCTGCAGGCCGAACTGCATTATCCAGAACTGGTACAGGCCAATAGGTGTTCGGAAAGTGGTTGGTTCTCTTGCCTCCGGTGCCAGTGCCAACTGCCAGTAGCCTCTTGAGAGATCCAGTGTAGTGATGAAGGTCGCACTCCCAACTCGCTCCAACAAAACATCGATGCGGGGCATCGGGTAAGGTTTAAAATTTGATACTGCATTCAGGTATCTGAAATCAATGCAGAAATGTAGAGAACTGTCCTTTTGGGTGACAAGAACAACATGGCTACACTACTCGCTTTTAGAGACTTCAATAATTCTAAGCTCTAACATCAGTTCAATTTCTTTTTCCAGCACTGGCACCAATCGCTCAGGGATACAGTAGCTCCTCTGTCTTGCCAGAGCATCCTTCTTGAGCTGAATCCTGTGCTGTACCAGGGAGGTGAAGTCTGGGATCTCCTGAAACAGATCTAGATCAAGCAGATGTTTTATTTCCTCCTGTTGAAGGAGAGAGAGATGAGGCAGGTCAATGGCAGCAGGCTCCATGGCAGGGGTGGGAAAAAACTTTTCGGTCACCTCTTCATCCTTTACAGTTCGCATCAGTAACTGCTGTAAAGGCTCAGGACGAGCCTGAAACTCCTTCAATAGATTTATATGGAAAACCTGGTAATTTTTGTTTCTCTCAGGCATGTACAATGTGACCATGCTAATTTTCTTAGTGATCTCATATGGCCTATGCCATTTAGCAAGCAGTTTATTTTCACTAGTAGGTAACAGTAACAGTACCTTCTGACCTGGGGTGAAGGCTCAGTCCTTTGCCTTCTGGTTGTACCAGGTTTTCTGCTGTCTCTGTGCTGACTTGAGGTTTGCCTCCGCCAATGTAGTCATTGCCTCAGGCCTTTCTCATTTTTAAGGACATATGTCACAATGTTTTCTCCTTCAGACTCAGGGTGCTCCTAGTGGTCTTTTAGCAGGTCCAAAGGCCCTCTCACCTGACGTCCATATAAAAGTTCCAACGGTGAGAAACCGGTCGCTGACTGTAGGACCTCTCTGTGTGCAAAAAGGAGTTAGGGGACCCACTTGTCCCAGCCCTTTCCTGTAGAGGAGACAGACTTGTGCAGCATACTCTTAAGTGTCTGGTGATAATGCTCCACCAACCCATCCATTTGGGGGTGATAAGGGGTGGTCCTAATTCCCTTTACACCCAACAACAAATAGACTTGTTGTGGGGGGTGTGGACAGAAAATTTGTACCACAGTCGGTAAGTATTTCTTGGAGAACCCCCACCCTAAAGAAGAGCTGAAGCAGACAATTGGCAATTTGCTTAGCCTTTATGGACCAAAGTGAAAAGGCTTCACGATAGCGTGTAGCATAGTGGCAAACTACAAAGAGATAGCGGCTGCCTGTTGAGCTTCTCTTTAGGGGGCCAACAATGTCCATACCGATTCTCTCAAAGGGGATGCCAATAATTGGAAAAGGCTGCAATTGGGCCAGTGCTACACCCTTCCCTTAAGTTAGCTGGTATGTTTTACAGGAACTAAAAAATTTCAAGACCTGAGAGTACATTCCCCGCCAAACAAAATGGCTGGCAATCCTCAATGTTTTTTGAAATGCCATGTGGCCTGCCCAGGGAATAGAGTGACTAAGCTCCATAACCTGCCCTCTAAACTTCTCTGGTAAGGCCAGGGCTTCATTTTTATTTTTAATTTGATAAAGAAGACAATTTTTAATGATGTAGCTTGCTTCCTCCAAGCAGCCAACTCTCTTGACTCCTGGCTGCTGTGGGGCCTTGTCAAACCAAGGCCTAAGTGTGGGGTCTTGTTTCTGCAGAGCCGCTAAATCTGAAGGGATACAGAACTCCACAGGACTGAGGGGTTTGGAGAGATCCTTTTTCCCTTTTTGCATGCCAAAAAATGTGTTCCTTCTCCTTCGGGCCTTAGACTTTCTTGTCTTGCCTGTCTCAGCCTCTAACTCCTCATCACAAAAGGGCAGCTCCTACAACACTTTCTTGCAATCTGGGCCCTGGTAAGTATATTGCACTGTTTTGCAGAATCAGGCATGGGCACTACAGTGGGCTCTGCCACCTCAAACTGGCTATATTCAGATTGGACAAAAAGATATGGAAGCATGGGAATGTCATTTCTGAGAATGACTGGATAAGACAAGTTTTTGGCTAGAGCAACCGTGACCAAATGAGTTTGTCTTCCAATAGTCAAATAAACTTCCACTGTAGGATAGGAATGTTCATCTTCATGAATGCAGACTAAGGAGGCTTCTTCTAAGGACTGACACTCGACTCGAACAAGACTAGACAAAACTACTGTCTGGCAACAGCCCGAGTCTAACAGTGCCTCTGCACAATGGCCATTAACGAGGACTGGTGTTCTACCCCCTATCCTCTGAACTGCCTGTATGTTGCTGGCCTAGGTACAGAACAAAGTAAAGAGTGCTTAGTTTTTAACACAGGGCAAACGTACTGGGTGTGAATAGGTATGAATACAAGGGGTCATACCCCTTTTATTGGGTTATACCTGACCCCTTGTACTGGGGTTCAAGGGAGCTTTTTAGCTGGACGAGACTGGTGATAAAATGGAGATGGCCTATTACTGCCGTTACCCTGACCTGGACCACACCCTTTTTGACCCCCAAAAGACTTACTTGGAAGGGCTTGGCAAAGGTTCCCGGCCAAAGTAGTTGGTCCTTGTAGTCCTCCGAGCCGATGTGAAGGCCTCTGCAAGGCGAGCCGCTACTTCAGTGTAATTGGGGTTGTGCTCTCGCATCCAGATCTCCAGCTCCACCTGCAGGAACTGTTCCAGGATCTGCTTCTCACAGATTGCCTTCACCATAGATACCCCAGGCTGGATCCATTTAATGAGGAGGTCTTTCAGACCAACATACAGCTCCCATGGCGTCGCATCTAGCTCAATCCTTAGGGATCTGAATCGACGACGGTAAGTGTCCTCTGTGATCTCATACCTGGCTAAGATGGCTTCTTTGACTTTTTCATAGTCTTCAGAATCTCCCATGTCCATTTGAACGTAACCGCTTATGGCTTTGCCGGTAAGCAGAGGGACCAAACAAACAGCCCACTCCCCCCAAGCCCATCGACACAACTGGGCCAATCTCTCGAAGGTAATGAGGAAGTGCTTGATGTTGTCATCCGGGGTCATCTGGGATCCCTCCCCGATATGCAGATGTGGTCTGGCTGGGTTTTACGCTGAAAACAGGCCGAGTTTTGGAGATGAAAATCCATCGACTAGAAGTGAATGTGGAGGTGAATATGGGGTACAGCGATGATTCAAGTCTGCCTGTGATCCCAAACAGTGACAGCCAGCTCAACAACTCAGCCGGCAATCAGAACACTGAAAATAAACCTACTGGCAGACCCCCTGGCATGTTTTAGGCGCGTGCCCAAAAAATCAAGGTGGACAACTCACTGCAAGATCTCAGCAATTAAATAAATTAGAATGCCCAGAATTACAGAGAAATACCCCTGTTTCCCCTGGGAAAAGGAGACTTCGACAGCGAGCTGCTGTCACAACAACAGATAGGAGTGAGACAGCTGGAAATAATGGAATTCCCCTCCAAAACAGATTTGCTGCACTACAGAATGAAAACCAGGAAAATGATCCATCTTCTGAGAACAATAAAAGGTTTGAGAACAACCTTCATTCTAAACAGTCTTCTCCTAAATTGCCAGAGAAAAAGCGCCCCACCGGACCAAGAACCCTAATAGTGGGCAACACAGCTGTGGATGGGATTAAAAACTTCTGCAACAAGAAAAACACAGACGTTATGATTGGTACCAGTAACGTGGTGTCTGATATCTCAGAGAATATTCTTGCAATCACAGAAAAGCGCCCGTCTTTAGAAAACCTTATTATACACTGTGGAGCCATAGATGACGTGGCAAAGAAAAAATCAGAAGAACTGAAGGAGGATTTCACTCGTCTTCTGAATATTGTTGTTCTGAATGTTGTTGTTCCCTCAAAACTTTAAAAAGCTTTGACATGTTCACCTAGGCATTCATAAATTGTTTGAAGGCATCGTGATTTTAGTATATGCTAGCTGCTGAATTTGAAGAAAACACTTAAAACATTTTCTAAAAACTTTACTCTCATTTTTTTTTACATTTGTGACGCACCATGAGTAAAGTAGGAACAAGTTGGCAGAGTGGAAAATGGAGAAAAAGAAAAAAAAACATCCATTTGTGAGAAAAGAGTGATTTTTGTTTAATTGTTAAATGTGCAAGTTTAAGTTATAAAGTAACCACTCAGTGCTCTCAGTTTCAGAGGTTTTACAACAGTAAATTTTGTAAGGTAAGGTAAGGTAAGTTTATTTATATAGTGCTTTTCAGTAACGAGACACTCAAAGTGCTGTACATACAATTACAATACAATCACAAAGAAAATAAACACAGATACAGACAATGATAGAGAAAATCAAACAGGTAATTTAAAAAAATAAAAATAAAAATAAAATAAAGAGAATAGAAGGATGGATAAGAAAATGAAAGGAAAAGTGGACAGAAAACGCAACTGACAATGTTTAGATGGCACAGTCATAGGCCACTCTAAACAAATAAGTTTTTAATCTTGATTTAAAGCAACTTAGGGTTTCGGCGCTTTAACAGTTTTCTGGGAGTTTATTCCAGATTAGTGGAGCATAAGAACTAAAAGCTGCTTCTCCATGTTTGATTCTGGTTCTGGGTATGCAGAGTAGATTTGAGCCAGAAGACCTGAGAGGTCTGGGTGGTTGATACACTGACAAGTCTGTAATGTATTTTGGTGCTAAGCCATTCAGTGATTTATAGACTAACAGAAGTATTTTAAAGTCTATTCTCTGAGCTACAGGGAGCCAGTGTAGGGACTTTAGAACTGGGGTGATGTGCTCCACTTTCTTAGTTCTAGTGAGGACGCGTGCAGCAGCGTTCTGGATCAACTGCAGCTGTCTGATAGACTTTTTAGGCAGACCTGTGAAGACACCGTTGCAGTAATCAATTCTACTAAAGATGAACGCATGAATTAGTTTTTCAAGGTCCTGCTGAGACATACAGGGGTTGGACAATGAAACTGAAACACCTGTCATTTTAGTGTGGGAGGTTTCATGGCTATATTGGACCAGCCTGGTAGCCAGTCTTCATTAATTGCACATTGCACCAGTAAGAGCAGAGTCTGAAGGTTCAATTAGCAGGGTAAGAGCACAGTTTTGCTCATTATGGGTGACATACCAGAGTTCAAAAGAGGACAAATTGTTGGTGCACGTCTTGCTGGCGCATCTGTGACCAAGACAGCAAGTCTTTGTGATGTATCAAGAGCCACGGTATCCAGGGTAATGTCAGCATACCACCAAGAAGGACGGACCACATCCAACAGGATTAACTGTGGACGCAAGAGGAAGCTGGCTGAAAGGGATGTTCGGGTGCTAACCCGGATTGTATCCAAAAAACATAAAACCACAGCTGCCCAAATCACGGCAGAATTAAATGTGCACCTCAGCTCTCCTGTTTCCACCAGAACTGTCCGTTGGGAGCTCCACAGGGTCAATATACACGGCCGGGCTGCTATAGCCAAACCTTTAGTCACTCATGCCAATGCCAAACATCGGTTTCAATGGTGCAAGGAGTGCAAATCTTGGGCTGTGGACAATGTGAAACATGAATTGTTCTCTGATGAGTCCACCTTTACTGTTTTCCCCACATCCAGGAGAGTTACGGTGTGGAGAAGCCCCAAAGAAGCGTACCACCCAGACTGTTGCATGCCCAGAGTAAAGCATGGGGGTGGATCAGTGATGGTTTGGGCTGCCATATCATGGCATTCCCTTGGCCCAATACTTGTGGTAGATGGGCACGTCACTGTCAAGGACTACCGAACCAATCTTGAGGACCACGTGTATCCAGTGGTTCAAACATTGTATCCTCAAGGCGGTGCCGTGTATCAGGATGACAATGCACCAATACATACAGCAAGACTGGTGAAAGACTGTTTTGATGAACATGAAAGTGAAGTTGAACATCTCCCATGGCCTGCACAGTCACCAGATCTAAATATTATTGAGCCGCTTTTGGGGTGTTTTGGAGGAGCGAGTCAGGAAACGTTTTCCTTTACCAGTATCAGGTAGTGACCTGGCCACTATCCTGCAAGAAGAATGGCTTAAAATCCCTCTGAAAATACATCAGTACTTATGGCTACCAAGCTACATTATGCTGTCATATCAGCTCTTGCCCGGTGTATTTTGGCGGTCCTCGTCCATATGTTTAGGCACAAATATCTTATATTTAGGAGATGTGAACATTAAAAATCGGCTGTTTTTATTGAGCTGAGATTTATTTACTCACCGAAGACAGATGGACAGGCGTTCAGCAGCGGGGATACAGCGCCGGTAGTTGGTGTCCCGGAGGCCGATTCGTCTCCCAACGCGGGACAGCAGATCTTCGAACTGGGTCCTGGATAGACGGAAGTACTGCTGAAATCGACCATCATCCAGACGCAGCTCCTGGTTTAAGTGGTGGTACTCTCCGAACTGTTCCCGTTCCTGAAGAATTTCGTGAACCCAGGGACGTTGACATCGGTGGCGTTTTTCGGCTCTCCACAGGTAAAACACCGTAATTAGGTCAGTGAAATCCATGTCCGCCATGTTCAGTTGAAACCAGAAAGCAGCAGATGGAAGCTCCTCCTATTTGATGACACGGCGAAGCGTTGCCGCTTGTTGACATTTGGCAACACGGAGTTCACGCGGAATGTCAAGCGAGCAAAAGCACACAAAGGACGCGAAAAATTTGCAGAATCCGCGTTCGTTGTGAACGCACCATAAAAAAAAATAGGCCCAGCTGTGGAGTACGGTGGTGGGAGCATAATGTTGTGGGAGTATTTTGCTGCAGGAGGGTCTGGTGCACACCACAAAATAGATGGCATCATCAGGAAAGAATATTATGTGGAAATATTTACAAGATATTTACACTTAAATTTTTTTTACCATATTTCTTTTGCTTGTCCGAGACTTTAAAAAGATATACTTGGTTGTGGTTGTGATCTCCAGATATCTCCCAGGAAGTTAAACCTTGGGCACAAATGGGTCTTCCAAATGGATAGAGACCTGAATTAGTTAAAATTCAATAAAGTCAATGTCTTGGAGTGGTGATCACAAAGCCTTGATCAAATATGATAATATGTAAGAAAAACTGAAAAGGTGTGTGTGAGCAAGGCAGCCTACAAAGCTACCTCAGTTACAATAGTCAGGAGAAATGGGCCAAAATTCCAGCAATCTATTGTTAGAAGCTTGTGGAGGTTTTCCCAAATCATTTGACCCAAGTAAAACAGATTCAAATGCAAAACAAATAACTAGGAAATGTATGTAAACTTCTGAATTTGAAGAAAGTTAGAAGATAATCTAAAAACCGCCCTCTCTTTAATTAATTTATCATTTACCAAACTAAAATAATTTTGGTAATCCTAACTGCTCTTAAAAACTGTATGTTTAATTAGATTTAATGTCAGAGAGTGAGAGGTTTCAGCAGTTTATTACGTATTTTTATGTCCACACATACGAGAAACAACAGTAATGTGTAGATTGAAAAAGCATTCATTCCAGTTCACAAACCTCTGTTTCTGTACTGTATCCCTCACAGATAACACAATATCAATAGCTTAGGTGGTCCAAAGACCCGGTGGGTGAATTCGCATCAGGCCAGTAGATTATTGCTTCACTCGACGCCTGGTGACTCTTGGGGTCCGAAAGAGTCACTGAAGTCAGCTCAGAGGTGAGAAATTGTGTTGTAATAAGTACTTAAAACAGTCGTAGGTAGTGTCTCGCCGTAAGGAGACAGCAATTGATTAGGTAGTATCCCGGCGGAAAGGGATAGTAACAAATTAGGTAGGATTCCGCAGTAAGGGGATCAGAAACGACTGGGTAGTTCCACCATAAGGGAACAGGATAATTTGGTTGGTAGTGTTGGACCACTTGTTTGCTGAATATTCGACCCTTTACACATTGCTGGACACCGCCAGGCCTTCCGACATCATCGGGCAGTTTGTATCCAGTATTGTCCGCCACTACAAATCCCAGTGGGCACTGCGGCTGGTAGGACGGGGACGTCCCAAGTCTGACGTCACAAGAGGTCTGACGTCACACGAGGTTATATGGGAAGGCGGACGCTTTAAACCTTGCTTTCAGCTGGAGACCTCGACACGGTTACCACGCAACTGGAGCAGCAACTATGGAGACGAGATCCCGCGTGGACTTACATTCTCCCGTTGGCCAACGAAAAGAACGTTCATGACAGAAATTTCTGGAATAAGAAGGGCAGAAATTTCAACTTTACCAATCGAAGGTGTTAGTTTAACACGTAACCAAAAAACCACGGAGTTTCAAGGAGTTGTTTTTTGTTGTTTTTTGTTCTAGTCGACTGCTGACGGTCAGATCATATTTTTCCCTTTCGCCACGGAGGCCAAAGGACGAAGATTGACCGCTCTTCCCGAAGTTAACCGTGGAAGCACGTTAACTTCCAACTTTCCAAGGATTGCTCCACAAAGTAATACCCATCCTTTATTATTTTCTTTGATTTCTTTATTAGGAGTAGTCTGGGCAGGGTAGAGAGGGATAGGATTTTTAGTGCGATCAGAATCGGCACTTATAGTCTGATGTTATGAAATTGTATTTGCATGCAACATTGTATTGAACCCTGAGGTGCTGTATTGAGTGCTGAGGCCGCCGTGTCTCACAAGTTTGTGTCTTTACCGTGCGAACACCGGAGCGCCGGTAATACTGGACTACGACAGTAACCTCATGGTGAAATTCACCATTTTCTTTGTTCCAACTTCACTGCTTGCTAACTTCCCGCCAAAGGGTTTATGACTCTTTGTCTAAGCTGAGTTTGCAACTTTGCTTTGCGGGTTTTATGACAGCCCGTGTCCCGCTGGGCTATGCTTTCTGGCGGGCTGTTTTCAAACTCGTTCAACACCACATTCCTTTGTCATATTACCACTTTTGCCATAACTGCTGGTTGATTCAATACACACACACTGCTGTTTTGCTTAATTTTGTTAGATATTTTACCCTTTTGTGTAGAACTTTGCATGTTTAAATAGGTGAAGATTATTGAATCGGAGAGTTGATTGTATCAGGCTGATGTTTTTAAAAATTTTTCACGTAGATAAAAAAAAGGATTTTGTGTTTATTTTGTGCAAGAGTGATTTGTCAGTCAAAAAGGCAAATTTTTCCCCACGTTTCGGCAGAAAGGGTTTGATTAAGCAGTGACATTTAATAATTGTAATTATCAGAGGCCTTAAGCCATAAGTAAAAAACCCCAAGGGACAGCTCTGGTTTCAATTCAAAAACAAGGGTTTTTTTTTGGTTTAAGGGGTTAATTTTTATCGGATTATGATTTTAATTATAATTCTTAATAAAATATTCAATTAATCAATAATCTATAATTACAACAGTAGCATTCCGCCATAAGGGAATGAAATTAAGTGTTAAAAAAAAAAGAGCTCATAAAAAAAGGTTGTTGGCCTAAGCAACTGTTGGGGAAAGGGGACTAGTCAAAGTACTAACTGATTTAATGTGTTGTGTGTGATTGGGAGGACTAAATTTTTCAAAGAATCATAGCAAGATTCTAATAGTCCTGTGTTTTTTTTTACCTGAATAGAATGACGTACTGGTGATCTAGGAGATACAGGACGGGGTTTTCCTGAAAATTTAAAACGCTGTGGACTAGTCGCTTGAAGGGCCTTTTTAATGTCCTCTCCTTGATCTCATGCCCGGAACTTCTGTTCAGGACATTTATAGTTTTTTAAAACAAATCTAATTTTAAAATGGGGAAAGAACAAAGCAAATATAAAAACTTAGAAGGAGATGTAAAGTTTAGGAAAAAAATGTGAAAGGGGGCCGAGAAATATGTAAACGATGCAAAAAAAATAAGAATTTTCAGGTAACTTAATTACCACTGAAATCCTAAAAATTACAGGGGGTCTTAAACTGGAGATTAGGCATTCAAAAGATCCAGAGACAGTAAAAAAAACCCTTGCTAGATTATAATTAAAAGGGGACCTCTCAGCCCCCCCCACACAGTTGATAAAAAGTTTTAAAAAAAAAAAAAACGCAAGGGGCGCCTTTTAAAGTGACGTTTTCAACAGGTGATGCTCATCCAGAAGGAAGACAGTGGGATTGCAGTGTTCCTAGGAAATGCAGCTCATTCATTAACAATACATTTTTCTCCTATAGGTGGAAGTTTTGCTGACTAATCATAAGCTGGATCTATGAAACATTATGTGCACAGACCAAATGAACAAGGTTCTGACTGACCTATGAACCTCACTGACCTGACAATGATAACATGACACCCAACAGACAACACTTTTAAGGTGGACCCCACTAAGAACACCTTATTGATTCTTGGTGAAGAAAAAAGAATTGAAGCGTTTAAAAAACAACCTAGTGGAAACAAAAAGGGGTTATGAGGAAACGATGTGATTTTAAAAATAAAAGAATCAAATTATGTTAAATTTTTGCAAATAAAATTACTCTTACAGAAAAGTAATTTAAATAGTGTGTGAATGTGTGTGAAAGGGGAAGACTGATTTTTTTAATGCATCTTTTAGGGACCTTAAAAGCGCTAATAAAGGGTTTATGTTCTGATGATCATTGCCAAACTTATATCTCAATTAGGTTTTTCAGAATCTTTTTAAAAAAAATCATATAAAGATAGCAAAAGGGTTTACCCGTATTGAAAAAA